>JACCIB010000600.1:0-117015 GCA_018906965.1 Philotrypesis tridentata
GGGAAGAAGGCTTGTTAGTAGGATTGTTTCTAGGGGATACGTATCGTTGAGGTCGCTTACGTGGACTTTAGCCACTTTCCTACTCTTCCCTTCGACTGCTCTAATATATTCACGACTGACGATCTTTTCTCGGTGTCTTTTAAACGGACCATCATACTTGGGGGCTAACTTGGCTGAGTATTTCTCAGTTTCCTTTGGACAAGGGTGAGATTTTCTCATCACTAAGTCTCCCACTTGGAATTTTACGACCCTACGGCACTTTGTTATATCGCTTACCTTGTCTCGTTCGTCCGTCGTCTATATATTTCCCTACCAAGTCTCGTAGTGCGTCTAGTCTCTTCTGTCTCTTGTCTTTCCAAACTTCAGGCTCTAGTTTAGTCTTTTCGTCACCCCCTCCCATTCCACACGTAAGCTTTTCACCGGGGTAGGTGTCTGCCGTAATTCAAGAAAGCTGGCGATGTTTTTAGCGTCGCTTGCTTAGCTGTATTTATCGCATGTCGTAACTCGTGCAGATGCTTATCCCAATCACTGTGATTTTTCGCGAATGCGTAAATCATTGTTTTCAAGGTGCGATTGCTTCTCTCTACCGCATTTGTTTGCGGATGGTAAGGTGGTGTGGTCATATGTTTTACGCCGTATTGCTCTAGTGTTTCTACCAGATGTTTGTTGATAAACTCCGTTCCGTTGTCTGTCAATAAATATTCTGGCGTCTCCCACCTGAACAATATCAGTTCTTCGAAGGCTCTGGCTATAGATTTCCCGTTAGCCTGGCGTAATGGATGTATTTCCACCCAACGAGAGAATAAGTCTTGGAATACTACGAGATATTTATTCTCGCTGGAGCTTTTTGGGAACTCCATCACGTCTGCTGCCACGACGGACCATGGTTTCTCGACAATTCGTTTCCCGATCAGCCCTTGAGGAGTCTATTGAGAAATCTTCTATGCCTGGCAAGTCTGACAGGTTTTTATGAATCGGCAGACATCATGGAATAGTCCGGGCCAGAAATACTCCCGTGCTATTCTATCATACGTTTTCTCAATTCCTAGGTGTCCTGCTGAGATTTCGGCATGCGCTGTGGTCAATACTCTTTCCCGCAATTCCTCTGGTACTACAAGATTCCATCCTTCGTCCGGGTGAGTGATGGGATCTAACATTGGATCTTCCTTGTGCCTGTACAACTTTCCGTTTTCGACTCTCCACTCGGGAAATTTCGTGGGGTTCTCTTCGACTTCGTCGCATCTTCGTAGATACCATTTGTCCTCGATCTTTCCTATAGCTGAGATTTCTGGCTCTATCATTCTGGATAGCGCGTCTGGCACTACATGCTGGGTGCCCCTATGATGTATTATGTCGAAGTCCCATTGTTGAATTTCTATCGACCAGCGGGCTAGTCTACCTTTCGGATCCTTTAACGAGCGGAGCCATTTCAGAGCGCTGTGGTCAGTGATCACCGTAAAGTGGTAACCCTCGACGTACGGCCTGAGTTTGTTGATAGACCAAACTAATGCCAAGCACTCCTTTTCGGTGGTGGTGTAATTTATCTCTGGTGCTGACAATACTCGGCTGACGTAGACGATGGGGTGTTCTCCGTCGTCAAATTCTTGCGTGAGCACTGCACCAATAGCGAAATTACTTGCGTCGCACTGGATCGTGAAAGGTTTCGTAAAATCCGGTCTGGCTAGGATAGGAGCGTTGGTCAACGCCTGCTTCAACTTGTTGAACGCTTCGTCTTGCTCCGGTCCCTAATTCCAGTTTTTCTGGTCTTTAAGCATTTTGACTAGAGGGATCTTTATCTCCGACTCGTTTTCCAAGAACCTAGGGTACCACCCAAACATGCCCAGGACTCGTCGTAAGCCTGTCAAGTCCTTTGGAGTTGGGCAGTTCATCACTGGCTCTATTTTTGCGGGGTCGGTTCGTAAGCCGTGTCGATCCAGTATGAATCCCAGGTACTTTATCTCGCTAACACAGAATTCACATTTCTTCGGGTTAATCGTGAGTCCGGCTGACGTCAATTTGGTTAACACGTGTCTGACTCTATGTTTGTGTTCCTCGAACGTGTCGGTAGCTATGACGATGTCGTCTAGGTATCCGAACACATTTGGGGAGTCCTCAGGGCCAAACAAAATGTCAACCATTCTCTGCAGCGTACTGGGCGCGTTGCAAAGGCCGAAAGCCATGCGCTTAAATTGCCATAAACCGTATCCAGGTACTCCAAAAGCGGTGTATTTCTTACTGCTTTCCTCCATTTTGACCTGGAAGTAAGCCTGCTTGAGATCGATCTTGCTCAAGTATCTGGCTGCGCGTAACCTGTCTAGTATCATGTCCATTTGGGGCAGAGGGTAGCTATCCTTTTTCGTCACTTTATTTAATTCGATATAGTTGACGCAAAATCTCTCTGTCCCATCGGGCTTTGGCAGTAGTAATGGCTGGCTACAATAAGCGCTTGCGGATCTCTCGATTACCCCTAGTCTTCTAAGTTCTATAGCTGCTTTTTGTATTTCCTCTATCTTCTTCGGTGAACGTCTTCTGGCTTTACAGCGTATGGGTGTTGGGTCTGTCACTACGATGTGGTGCTCAGTTAAGTCCGTATACCCCAGTTCCTCTCCGGGATTGTTTGGTAGTATCTCGGCCAACAGTTCCTCGATTTCCCGTCTCTCCTCGTCGCTGAGCTCGGAGATACCCGCGCTCTCTACGATGATGATTGCTGGAGACCTAGCTTCTGGCCGGTCGAACTCTCTCCACTCTCCCAGATTGGCTCGCCATAGGCCTTTGTGGCTTGTTTCTATTTTGAACGTCTTGCAGAAATCTTTGCCCAAAATCAGTTCATATGTTACTTCCGCTACTGCTCTTGCCATAATCGTTTTGTCTATTCCGTCTAAGTCTATTCGGATGGGTAAAAATCCTAATACTGGCGACGTTCCACCTGTCAACGTTCGTATCAGAGCTTCACTAGCTTTAAGTCGAGTTTTATACCTCCTAGCGATTTCTGGGCCTACGATGGTTATCATGGCTCCAGGATCGAACAAAGCTCTGTACTCCTTTCCGCCTAGACTGACTTTAATGTAGTCTCCATTGTCTACCGTGGTCGTGGCTGCGTGCACCTCCGTTTCTTTAGATTCTCTGTCGACTCCGGCTTCCTCTAATTGAGCAGTGGTGCTAGAGTCTGACATCGTTTCGTTGATCAGAGTGTCCACAGCTGCCTCGATTTGTCTTAACTTCGTGTAATCTGTCTCTTCGTCGAACAAATCTTTCACTTTCGTCCTTATTCTTTGGTCTTCTTCTAAGTCTTCCTCTAATAATTCGTTTGCCTCCATCAGTAGCATTTCCTCTTCACTCATGCTATCCTCATCATCTGTAGTTACCTCTTTGTCAATTTCCTCAGTTTCTTCCAACTTATTGTCTCCCTCCAGGGCGGTTACTCGAGTTTCTCCGAAATCTAAAGCCTGTGCTAACCTCTGAGCTGACTTCCTCTGCTCGCCGTTATTGTCTGGCTCTACAGTGGATTTCGGCTCCAAATTTAAATTGGCTTCAGCTCTCATGATTTTTTCAGCTTTCCTGAATTCTGCTAACTCTTTTACCTTTGCCAGACTCTTTTTCGAAAATTCCGCGATGTCCTCTAGTCCTCGACCTTGAATCATGTCTTTCTCTACTCTAAAGCCTCGCTTTTTGCACAGCTCGATTTCTTCGTTTAACCTCGTATCCTCGTCACTACTCTCCATTGGCGCAGCCGGCGTCCCGTCTGGCTTAGGTTCCGTGTCTCTAGCGATACTGGCTCTAACGTGATTTCCTCTGTTTGCCCCTGAATCAATCACTAGTTTCTTCATCTGTGTGACAGAGTCTGGCCGTTGTGTTGCAATGGCGTCTCCTCTTTTCACATTCGCGTTTACTTCCTTCTCGGCCTGCAGCGTTTGCCCACGGGTTGCGTCAGCGTTTCTTTCAGGCTTCGAATTTCTCTTTATCTCTTTTGTCTCTTCTTGTTGTGCGTCTGTGTTTAGATAGCTGGTCTGGCTGTTACTTACAGCTTTGGCCGCTACATCCTGACTTCGCACTGTTTCTCGTGGCTTGCTGCCACATTCTCCCCCTCCCAAAATTGACATACTCCTGCAAACTGCGGGGGTATGCTTGTCAATTTTGTTCGCTAGTTGAGGGCCCAAGGCGTGAACACGGAGGTCGGCTGGCCCTTGGCGGCCTCCGTCGAGTCGTTTCCCAGAAGCTTTCTGAACTGAACATAGTTTGTGCAGTCTCGCAGCGTCGTGCCTTTGTGTCCGCATACCTGACATGCAGTATCTGGCTCAATCTTCGGCTGCAACGTTTGTAGAAGTTCTCTTGCTTTAGCACAGTTGTTGCAGTTTTTGAATTGTGCTCCAACTTGGTCACACCACTGGCATTTCCCAGACAATTTTATTGGGTAGGGGCAGGTGTTCTTCCTGTGACCGAATTGTCTGCAATTATAACATTGCGTTTTCGGACAATTCGCTGCCCTATGTCCCACTGTCTCGCAAACGTGGCACGGTCCATAATATTGAACATGTGGTTGCGTTTGATTCAGTTGTTGACTCAGTGCTGGTGTGAAGGGTTGCTGAGGTTTCTTCTGCGCTTGCGCCGGTTGCTGTTGCGGGGCTTGCACTTGCTGATTGGCTGCACAAGCTTCCTGTGTCTTAGTTTCTTGCTGATTAGGACTCGTCTCGGTTGTTTCAGCCTTTTTCTTTTTATTTTTCTTCTTTTTTGCTTTCGTTGCAACTTCGTTCGTTTCTGCTATTTCTTCTGTCGTAGCTACCTTTGGTTTTGGTGTAACCGACCATGCTGCCGCTGGGAACTTGGATTTTTCTGCAGGTGGTGGCGGAGCATATCTGGCATCATGTTCTAGTTCATCTTCGAGTTCTTTACAGTACTTTTTTACGTCATGGAATGTTTTAATCTTCTTGTGCTTTAAGGCTTTTCTGTAGACTGGCCTTAATCTGTCGATGAGTAGACTTAACTGTTTCATAACTGACATTGGTTTTTGTAGATGATCGGCGATGTGTCTAAAATTCATAATGTATGTCGATATCTTTTCGCCGTTGCCTTGTGTTCGTCGTAACAGTTCGCCCATTACATCGTTCGTGTTGGCAGATGTATAGAATTGTTCTTTGAAGGCTGACAAGAAGTCTTTCCATGAGTGAATGTCTGTTTTTTCTGTTGATACCACATTTGTGCTCTTCCTGTCAAAGTGTACGGTACTAGCTTTAGCATGGCTTTTCCTGGTATCTCTAGACTGTCTTTAATGCCTGTCAATTTCCTGTTGTAATCTTCTGGGTCATCTTTAAGTGAGCCTGAATACTCTATCTTTAGATTCTTGATTAGTTGTAAATGACTGACATGGTCTTTAGCAGAGATACAGTTGCGGCTACTACTTCTTTCTCTTCTCTGTCGTCTATGTCTGCTTCTATATGACGTGTCCTCTTCTGAAGAATTGCTGTCTGACGAAGCGTCGGACGATTCTTCTGAAGAGCTGCTACTTGTAGATGGTGATCTTGACTTTTTGTGTAGTTTACGTCTCTTTTCTGTTTTTGATTTGCCAATCTTCGGTGTTGACTTTGGTCGGGAGTCGTATCTGTATTTATGACTGACTTTCGTTCTTATAGTGCTGTCGGTTTCCGCTTCTGTTGATGTAATCTGCATTTCATAGATTGTCTTTTCCAGTTGTCTTCTCTGTGCTTCGAGTGAATCGTCATGCTCTGACTCCTCGCTCGAGTTTGGGCTAACCTGTAGTTTCTCATCAGTATTTTTCGATTTATTTTTTGTTCCTGTATCACTTGCAATTGCTTCAATTTCTGGAAAATTCTTGGCGAATGAGTCGTTTACAGGTATATGCTTTTTTCCTGGTGAGGAGTGCAGCAGAGTTGAAGTATGCTGGCTAACATACCATTTGTTACTGGGTAATGACTTATTCGCAGCTTCAGTCAATAAATGTTTCACGTGTTCGGAATATTGTATACTCGTCGACGCACTCGGTTGAATAAACTCTGGTGTTATTATCGGCTTTAACTGTGTCGTTAATTCTGTGACATTTCTTCTATTAGTTTCAACTTCATCGTTATTCGTATGTATTTGTCGTGGGATTATCGGCTGACCGTCCTATTCATACCAAGGTGCTGCTATCTTTGTTTCCGTTAGTATTCTCGCTCTACGTAATCTGTCTTGCAGTATTGCCTTACTGCCGTTAGCATCCACATTTAGTTCTTCCAAGTAATCTCGTAATTCTCGTCGATCCAATTTGGTTATTTCTCTGATTATTGCTCTGACTTCCCTATTCTTACGGAGTGCCGTCATTACCTCTTGATGGTCGGCGTTGGACATTTTGTGGACTTCTGGTAATTTATCCATACTTAACCGGAATTGTGATTACTGTCTTCAAAAAAAAATTTGTTCGCTCTAACCTCTAGTACTACTAAAAAATTTTCTGTCTGACTGTAATCGGTGAAATCTAGTATCTGTCTGTATAAATCTTCCTGAAAGAAAAAATAAATTTTTCCCACGTCTGTCCTTAAGTCGTTGAAAGTTATTAAATAATTTTCGACGTACAAACTGTTAACCGTCAGAGTAATTTGGTGGGACACCGTGTTAGTGGGGTATCAAATATAATATATAGAGAAATAAGATTTACAGTAAACATAAATAATTTATATAATGTAAATTATGGTCATGCAAAAATTTTCCGAATGTCGGGTAGGGTAAAATTTTAATTTTCTTCGCTGTTGAAACGCTGTCGCGTAAAAATAAATTCGTTGCGAAAAGTATAATTTTTCTCGGAAACGACTGTGTAGTAATTTGGCTTGTCCCTAAAAATTATTTAATTCTCCGTTACTAGTCAAAATAAAGTCGCGTGATTTGCTAAACAACGGTGAGGTTATCCGGCTACACGAGTCAATCGGTTCGACTGTAAGCTGTGACAAAAAAAAAATTTTTTTATGGAAAGCTGCATATACTACTCGTGAACGCTCGCTATATATAGCGCTTGAGAAAAAAAATTTTCAGAATTTTCACCGCACTTGCTCTTCCGAGCGAAATGGAAAAAAAAATATTATCTTCTTCCCGACTTTTCCCGAATTCTTTTCCACGTGGCGTCTACCAAGATGGCCGCCGAAACCGACCGCGTGGCCAAAAATGGCTAAGTCTCGTATTCTCACTTTTCTTTTTCTCCGTCTGTACTCTATGCCGCACGTTGGGCGTCACTTTGACGTTGTGCTTTTTCCGTCCCTGTGGAGGCGTAGCACTACGTAATGACACCTATGCAGGTTTATCGCGAGCTCGTATTTTATAATTATTGTTGGACGCCCGAACTCGCGATCTGGTACTTCTATGATGCCGGCTTGAGAGCTCCTTATACTCTAGGTCGTGTGGGAGAGGTGCAGGGAGATAAATACGCAAAATAAATACACGCGACTTTATAAAATATAATACTTGGTAATTTATTACAAAAATCAAATCAAATGTTTATCTACTCGCGGACGCGTGCTCGTCCTCGGGCGAGCTCACCGTCTATTACGCGGGCTGGCTCTAGGTTAGGGACTCGCGGCGGGGAGGTATTTCGCAACACTCCTACCTGTCTCTATTCCTTTTGCTCTACGTCCTCGCGTACTGGTGTTGCCTCGTACCCTGTGGAAGCGCTCGCGAAAGAAACTAATGATTGCTCGGAAAAAATGCACACGGGGGGAAATACTCGGGTCGCTCTGGTAGTCGCCTTGGAAGATTCGCCTTGCTTGCTCACTCGCTGTGTCTCGGTCCTCGTGGTACCCGATACTCGATACTGACTATACTCGCGCGTCCAGCAACTACGCCGGTTCGCGGCGTTTATCGCTCTCTCACTCGCATTCACGCATTTCCGCTAGATCGCCCTCTCGCGCCTATCACACATTTCCACGCTTTCGCAATATATATCATAGTTGTACTCTTGCGCCCTCTTTTACAATTCTTTTAAATGCGCGCGACATTTAAAACACGTTTACACGCTTGACTGGCTCTATTAATTACACTTACGCATTTTCGCACAGTTGCGTACTTCGGCACGCTTACATTTTTATTTACTGCTCGCACGCACGCTGTGGATCGAGCCGTAGCCCTCCACCTTTTCCCAATATCATACGGCGCATACGCGTTGCCTCCACTCTCTCTCTTGTCTGTCTCTAATGCATTCGTTCGCTCGCTATTCCTGTCACTCTCGCACTCATGCTTCAGTCAATAGCTCGCCAGCATGGCGGCCGCCGCCCGCGCGCGTACGCCTCGTGGCTCGCATGCATCGTATCTCTTGTCTCTCTACGTGTGTGTGTGTATAGTGTAAATATATATATATTTGATATATGCATAGCATCTTATGTACTTTCTTTTAATAAACCCATTTATAAAACATGAAATGGTACTTATAGTATAAAATATACGATAATCGAAAATCATGATTTTTTTTTGGTTTTATGCCTATAACTTTTGAAAAAAATTTTGTATCGAAAAGTGAGTTTCGGGAGCTTATTCTACAGTAAATTTCCTACAAAAAACGTTAATAAAAAAAAAAATCGATTTTTTTGAAATTTTAACCCTGTCATAACCCCTTAACTGGGTGGTGTCCAGGCGAGCAGCCCTCGACGGGATCCCCGTCACAATATTTATATATGTATATATATGACTACAATGTACACTACTAAGTAATATTCATAAATGCGTTAATTATTATTTTTATTTCAGCAAACAGAAAACATATTATACAAAATAATGCATATAATAGAAAAATATAAGTTTCTTACATGTTATAATTTTCATAAAAGAAGAGTTCTTTTCCAGAAAAAATTCTGCTTTATATTTTTTGCAAAGCATTTGACCATATTGTAGCTTATGGAAAGATGGATAGCTTGTGAAAAGGTACATGTGATAGAATCGCATGATGATCTTAAATAAATTTATGATAAAGGTGCTCATATTATGTGGTAATATCGTGTGGTTGTCCAAATTTATTATGCAATATAACAAGATTGTTTCGCATCATGAAAAATCAGAATTTTAAAATTAATTAATGTGTATTATTTCCGTATTCTGTTGTCATTTGTGGATGCACCGAGTGGATCTACAGTCTACTCTAGTTAGTGATTCGGTAAATATGTTGTTATTCCTATTCCATCAAATGTATAACATGTATCCAGGACGATTATTTACAATTAAATATGACTCCTCCGGCCACGGCGCCGACGGCTGAAATCTAAGAAACACATTTTTGCAGCTGCTTATTGCTTGTCAAAAAGCTTGCTCAAGAGTAAGATCAATAGTTTTACTGTAAAGTTCAAGTCTTGAACTTCAGGAATTGAACTACAAAATATGGAAAATCACCTTTTGTTATAGCGTTATTGTACATTGAAAAAAAAACGTATCTCGGCTCCTATTGGTGGTACCAAGTCCATCTGGGGCTTAAAATTTCAATAAAAACCCCACCTTTGCAATAAACTTATTTGTAATTTGATTGGACTTAAATACAGCGAATTAATTAATTACGTACTTTATAAACATTTGCTCCCCAGGACGCCCCTGATAAAAATTTCGCAGTTTGTAAAGTAACATATTGAAATATAACTCTTCTAGAGGACGTACAAAGTTGAACGTCTCTTACAACTCTTTATAATAATAACTCTTTTCTATAATAACTCTTCTAGAGAACGTACAAGTTGAACTATTTCAGATAATTTTTCACGTTTTGCCAACACTGAAAATAAAAACTTTTTCAACTTTCGGTCCTTATTGCACAAAAACTGTAGTAGATAGAGAATTCGGATTTCGCACGCTTATGGTACTTATTAAGTACTACCTTGTCATAGAACAAAGGAAACGTAACATAACTTGTTGAATAATTATAAACAATTTTCTATTTTGGTAGAATTCGCGTTCATTGCCAATTTACAACTAAACTATTAGAGATAGACATATGCCACCGCTTACATTTTTGTGCAAAATTTCATAAAAACAACTTGTATTTGAAACTTTTTTCTCTGCCATCAATACTTTTCAATACGCACAGGAAAAACCAAAAAAATGCGAAATTCCGACTTTAATTGTTTATAAAGAATTTGCTGTACAAATTCAGCTGTTTGCAGATTCGAATTATTAATGTACACACTCTTCAGAGAGGTTTAAGCCAATTATTGAGTTTTTGGGTATCCTCTTTCTTATTGATACCATTATCTTGCAAATGTATATGCATCATTTCCGAGATTAATTTTTTATTTAAATTATTTTCTTTGTCTTTTATGCTAAATTTTTCAAAATTAAATTCATGATTGTACTTTTCAATATGCTCGGAAATGACACTGTTCTTAGACTTCCTATGTTCCTCAATATGTGAACACACATTTCTTTTGTTTGGCCTACACATGTAGCCCTGCAATCATTACATCCAAGTTTATATAAACAACATTTTTCTCTAGGTGTTTCTCTTTTTTATCCTTTCCTTTCACAATAATATTGCACATATTACTGTGTATTTTTGGAATGAAACGTGAAAACGTGCTCGAATTTTCCCGGTAATTTCAGTGACGAGGCGAATATCGCGAGTAAGCGAATGTCTCGATTCGCGCCGTAATGAATGCATACGGTTAAGATAAATTGATGTTCAAAGAACTGCAGTGCGCGAAATCTAGAGTAATGTAACCATGTGGAGAAAGGCAATGATTTCGACGATTTCATTCGACAGCGAATGTTTCTTGATGATGGAGAAATCCTTCTGAAGTATTATTTCAGAATGTAGAATCGCTCCAAGAGCATTTCTCGCCAATCGAAAAAGCCTCCGGGAGTATTTCTTGATAATGCAGAAACCATCCCAGAGTATTTCTCCATAATTGAAATTCCCTCCCAGAGCATTTCTCGATGATGGAGAAAACCTGCTGGCAAACTTCTCGGCGATGGAGAATACCTCATAGATTATTTCTCGATAATAGAGAATCTCTCCAAGAGGATTTATCGACGATCGAGAAACCGTCCTAAAGGATTTCTTCATAATTGAGAAAATCTTCGGGAATATTACTTCAGAGTATAGAATCGGTCCAAGAACATTTCTCGACGATGGAGAAACCCTCCTAGAATATTTCTCGATGGCAGAAAATCCCTCCGAGAGCATTTCTCGACGATGGAGAAACCCTCCGAGTGTATTTCTCCATAATAGAGAAAATCTTCGAGTGTATTTCACGGTGATGAAGAAATCCTCCTAGAGTACTTCTGTACTATCGAGAAACTCTCCGAGAGTATTGCTCAATAGTGGAGAAATCCCTCCGAGAGCATTTCTCGATGATGGAGAAATCCTCCGAGAGTAATTCGTGATAACGGACAATTTTTTCGATAGCGCTTCTTGATAACACGGAATCATACCGAGAGCATTTTTCGACGATGGAGAAACCCTCCGAAAGTATTTTACCATAATGGAGAAATCCTCCGAGAGTATTTTTCGATAATTGAGAATCCCTCGGAGAGTATTTCTTCAGAATGTACTATCCTTCCACGAGCATTTCTTGACGTTGAAGAAACCCTTCGAGAGTATTTCTGGTAAATGGAGAATTCATCTGAGACTATTTCTTCATTATGGAGAATCAGAGATACAGAATTTTGACTTGATGGTTAAGGGAGAGAATTTCCCGACATTAGGAAATGCCAATGATAGTTTTTCTGGATAATGGAGAATCACATAGCTCGGATTTAGTCACACGTTCATCACCTGAAGTGCCTCTTGCAAAACGGTCAGTCATCACCACGAAGAATGTGCTAACCATACTCTCCACAACCTCCAACGTCAGCCGATCCCGTAACAAACACTACCAAGAGGGTCTCGTTCCACCTTCCTTCCGACATCGTCACTATTAGGGGCGTTGAGCGTGTGCATCGTCGGGAATAGCCGCCATCTTCCCAATTATCAACAAGTACTCTAGGTCGGTTCGTTTATTGTGGAGAAATATTCTATTCTAGAGGGTTTCTATAGCATTGACAAATACTCTCGAAGGGTTTCTCCAGTATTGGAAAATACTCACGAAATGTGACCCCAGCATTACCAAATAGTCTCGGAGGGTTTCTTCAACATTAACAAATACTCTCGGAGAGTTTTCCGACATCGACAAATACTCTCGGAGTGTTTCTAAAGTATCGACAAAGAGATTCTCCATCATCCAGAATTACTCTAGAGGGTGTTCTCCATCGTCACAGAATACTTGCTGATGTATTCTCCGTGGTCGAAAATACTTCGGATCAATTGTCCACCGTTGAGAAGTACTAGAAGGGGTTCCCCATCGTCGATGAATGCAATCAGAGGGATTCTCTGTTGTTAAGAAATACTCTTGTAGGGCTTTTTGATTGATTGCATGTAATTGTAATTCATAAACATAACTTGATTATGAATAGCTAACGATAATTTTTATTTTATTTCCAGCTTCTAAATGCTATTATCACACAGCATGATATGTGCATAGCACCAAATATACTTTATTGTATGTATATTTGAGTACCAAAAGCAAATCAAGGTATGCCACATAGTTTCTATAAGTATAACTGAGTTCATTTGTATGATTTACATTATAAACTTTAAATGCCTTTTACTCAAATTAAGTTTTTTCATGCTTTTCATGTACTTGCCGCAGCTTTCTGAAGGAACCGTAACATCAATCCGGATGAACCAAAGTGGAAAACCTTTCTAATGAGTACGATCACAAACTGAATGGAGCAGAATTGGCAAAAATAAGTTCAAAGTGAATGTTACGTATGTTTACATATGTAACATTCACTATAATTATTAATATTGTCAATATATGTTTAATTAATTATATTAATTTTGTGTTTTTCAGGAATGTGTTCCACTTAGTCTGAGACCAGACTCATACGGAAGATTTGGCACTTTGATTTATCAGAATTGATGGTACGGTTCCATCAGAACTATGCGGCAAGCAAACAAAAGTGATGAAAATCATGATTTTTGGTAAGCAATTCCTTTAATTGTTTTTAAATGTTACACTCACTTTTTGCATATTATTTATGCACAAAAGTGATGTATAATACCTGTATCTGAAAGCAAAAATATAGTTTTTAGAGCACCTATATATCTATTAATTTTTTACAACACTAACCATTTTTCGTTTTTTTCAGGTTTGAACACTGTCATAACCCCTTAAGTAATACAGTCGGAGGATTCTCTGTTATCAAGAAATACTTTACGTAGGTTTGTCAATTTTCTAGAAATAATCTGGGACGGATTTTCCGTTCTTGACTAATACTCTGGAGGGTTTTTCCATTTTCAAGAAAGTCTGTGGGAGTGATTTTCAGTTATGGAGAAATACTCTGGAAGGCATTTTCCATTATCGAGGAATACTCTGGAGGGTTTCTCCACTTTCAAGATATTCTACGGGAAGGGATTTTCCGTTTTCGAGAAATACTCTTGGAGGGTTTCTCTTTCGGCGAGAAATACTCTGGGAGAGATCTTCTGTCATCGAGAAATACTCTCGCAGAATATTTCCTTCATTAAGGAGAAATACTCTTTGAGTTTTTCTCGATGTCGATAAATCCTCTTGGAGAGATTCTCTATTATCGAGAAATACTCTATGAGGTATTCTCCATCGCCGAGAAGTTTGCCAGCAGGTTTTCTTCATCATCGAGAAATGCTCTGGGAGGGAATTTCAATTATGGAGAAATACTCTGGGATGGTTTCTGCATTATCAAGAAATACTCCCGGAGTCTTTTTTGATTGGCGAGAAATGCTCTTGGAGCGATTCTACATTCTGAAATAATACTTCAGAAGGATTTCTCCATCATCAAGAAACATTCGCTGTCGAATGAAATCGTCGAAATCATTGCCTTTCTCCACACGGTTACATTACTCTAGATTTCGCGCACTGCAGTTCTTTGAACATCAATTTATCTTAACCGTATGCATTCATTACGGCGCGAATCGAGACATTAGCTTATTCGCGATATTCGCCTCGTCACTGAAATTACCGGGAAAAGTCGAGCACGTGAAAAGGCACTGGTATAACGGTACACTAGCAAACACCGTGTGATCTTCTACAAAACTAGAGTTTTATTACTTGGTTGTATGGAAAAATGCAGGTGTGTATGTGAGTGTGTGCGTGTTATGTAAGTAGGTGCGAGTATTGCGGGTGAGTAAACTAGTTACAGACATAGTTCTTCTCTCTTTGACGGCAACTGGAGTAGTGCAAACCGACGTTCTAACCGCTCGGCCCTCCTTTCATCTTGACCCCTACGGAGAGTAGAGAAGTTTAGGAATTAACTCTTGGAGGATCTCACGCGAGTCATTAATGTCAATGCATGCGTGATTCAAAACGCGTGAACAATTCCAGTGACTTCTCACCGCTGCTCACAGAATTACTTTTCAATACACATTAACATGTAGGGTTATGCAAATAATAACAGTAACCTGTTGCATTCGTCTTAGCGCACAGCCGTCTGAAGTAGCGCGCTCGGCCGCTCCAACCTCCACTGGAAAAGATCTCCTTTAATCATTATTTCCTCAAATACGGCCCATTTTCGCCACTCGGGCCCATGAGGACTTATGTTCAGGAATCCAAGACCTACAATTTGGTTACGGTTACATACAAATTCACTGGGACCCACACTCCCATAAGATTCCTACGCGATCCTTTGTGCAATTTGGGATTTTATGTATTAAAAGCTATTGACCATCTGGCACCCGTCAAGCATTTTACTCCCAAATGGCAATCTTGTTCGCCGTGGGTGGACACGAATTTAAAGTGCCTTTACGCCAAATGTAACACCTTACGTCGTCGCTTGAGGCACATCCAAAATGAGGAAGTTGAGAGGGAGTTTCGCACCCTGATTAACGAGGTTGAGCTTCGGCGAACTGAAGCACGCAATACGTTCCTTCAGAATCATATATTTGATGCGCCCAATAACAACAGAGTCATCTAGAAATCTTGGGTTCCAGTCCGCAAAGGATAAATATTCTCTTCATGGAATAAGATCTAACAAGCTTAAGACGCACATTGATGAGGTATCTATCTCTCGCCAAAAATCTGATAAGAACTTAAAAGGTAACCTCAAAGATGACTCTGTACTAGGCTCCCTGCTATTTAGCATTTATATCAATGATATTTTGGAACTGTTACCTAAAAAGTGAAAATTATTTTCAAAAAAATCAGGCAAGATTATCTTCCCGCAGGTGTGATGCAAGGGAACTCTCAGTTCTAACATTGCTTACTAATGGGTCCTTAACACTTTCCGCCTCTATCATGCGCGACTCTGGAACTCGATCCCTCGCGGCGTCAAGTACATGCATTCTCTAAAGTCATTCAAGAGATGTATGAGGCAGTACCTGATGCAAATGCATAGTTTAGGTCCTCGCTAAGTCCGTAATATCCTACGTATGTCTAGTCATTATCAAATGAAATGAAATTGGATACTGTGTTAATTTGTAATATAGAAGGCCAAAACTGATCAATTTAAATATATAGTCGTTATTTATTGCGGTGATATTGAATTTTATATTACTATTTGTATTATTATATTTTTTTGTATTTGTTATAATATCTTATTTTATTTATATTATATATTATCTCATTTTTTAGTACTAATCTGTTTATTTCATTTTCAGGAATTAACGCTGCTATAACCCCTTAATGTAATAATAGCAAACGTGTAATGATTTGTGCGTGATTTCAATTTTAATGCAATGATAAATTATGAAATGACTATACATTATGTATTATGACGATTTGCAACCGTCATGCCCAGCATGTCCTCCAGCTCGAAGCACATGTGTTACAAACTATAAGCTTGTTACAGGAGCAACAGCGAGCAGCCCAGAGGACCACCGAATAGGTGAGTAGTGGGAGGAGAGAGAGCTACTGGCACGCGACCGCTAACCACGCGATTGCGTCAGATACGGGCTTCGATAAACCCATGTGCTACGAACGCTTCGCCGTGACCTAACTCGTACGACTCGCCGTGCACGGAGACTTGAAAAGAGACGTGCCAGCGTATTTGCTGCCGCGACTACCAGCGCCCGAGTGACGACGACGAAACCCCAGCTCGCCCAGCGCCCTTGGTGCCGACGTTGCACTGCGCCTTCGTGGACGCCTTGCAGCCTTCTCAATCGTGACCAACGCGCCTCGCTGAAGCTCTCGCCTTTGCTGCGCTATGCCACTGCTCTTACTGCCTGGATCGACAACACCATCTACACCTTCGCTAACGCCACTGCGTGCCCGCGTATACGCTTGTATCGGTTTTCTATTGAATATACGCTTCTACCGTTTGCTTTTACTCGGAGCTTTGTTTCTTTTCCCCCTTACGCCTGCGGCTACCCTTTAACTTCGAACATCACGCTGCTACCGCGAGCTAGTCCTCCGGGTGAAAACGGGGACACCGTTCCTCTTATAGCGGAAATATCCATCCCATTATAGTATATAAATAGACAGCTGTACGATTCGCAAATTATATTTCTGTATTAATAAAATGACATCGCCGCCGCCTTGTCGAATTGTCTCTCTTTTTACTAATTTATACGTAATTTTGTCCTAAAAGACAGATAATTCTCCCATTAAGGGGACGCTACTGAGGTGACGCCTGGTAAAGGGTGCCATGAAACCGCGATTCTAATCATAATAATTTTTATAATACCTTTTTTTATAAGTAGCCCAGAAATTTAAATTACAGCACCTTGCAATATCGTAATGTCCTGCATGAATGAAACCAGATAAAACTAAATTCAATTAATTTTCGTTATTGCTTAAATTATCTAACCTGATTAAAGAGGTTTATGAATTAAATATTGATTATTGTAAATATTGAACTTTACATTAAAATTTCAGGCTTTGGCAAAAAGCTTATAACTTTAATTACTTAATTTTGAAGAAGTATGATAGTCTTTTACAGCGGCATCGGCAGTACGGTTACAGGCGATGGTCAAATTATTTTATTAAGTAGATATATGTATGCGATGTAGCATACTGCAGAATACTTCAATTCAGAGTAGTTGGTTTAAAATCCATTTACACTGCAGTCATGAGCCACTTTTAATTCATAATGTGTAATTATAAAATTAAAGCGATGCGCGACAAGCAATGTAAATACAAAAATCTAATACTAGAAATCTATTACTAGTCTCGGCTGACTCGTATAGCCCGTATGAATACACGAGATCGAGAAGGCGGCAGGTAACGGGGTAGCGAATAATTGAGCACGCGTGAAATAAAAGAGACAAATATATTGTGAGAAGAATAAATATATTGTGGAAAAATAGATAAGTACAACACTCGGTTGTACGAGCGTATGTACGCCACTGCACACTGTGCGAGAGAGAGAGAGAGAGAGAGAGAGAGAAAGAGAGAGAGAGAGAGAGAGAGAGAGAGAGATGGGCTCAATCGCCCGAATACCGAAACTGAGAGGGAGTCGTTACTTACAGTCGCACGTCGGTGCCGGGAAGTCGCTGCCGAAGCTCTCGGACGCTGCAGTCGCGTTATTTTTGATGCGGTTGCTATGCACAAGGCTATAGCTATAACAAATTTCGAATACAAATAGAAATGTATTCCTTTCTATATTAGTCATTTCCATATTAGTCAATGAAAGATTTGGGGGTTGACAAGCGAAGCGAGCAGGGAGAGGGTACCTCCTCCCATAGTATTTTATTAAAATTACCATATTATGCACATAGAGAGGAAAAAACTTGGTCAGTCCGTATCTCGCGTGAATTGGCAAAAATGAAATACGGATTGTCCGAATTTGCGCCCATAGAGCATATACTATTTTTCCTTACGCTAGCACCAAAATTACACACTTCTCTTTAAGCACCCGAGAGAGGAAGTAGTGCTTACAGCCAAGTGTGAGAAAAAAAGCTATATTTAAATGTATCAGAAAATAGTTCAGTTGAAAATTTTTTGCTCTTTTATGCAGCGAAAATTTTTATACTCAGAGTTTATATCACAATCACTAGCCTTCTTCAGGATTATTAACAAATTATATGATTTATAGGTGAAACATGTAGATCAGACGAATATACATGCTCAAATAACCATTGCATTCAACAACGTTGGGTTTGTGATCATGACGATGATTGTGGAGATCAGAGCGATGAAGTACATTGCGAATCAGTAAAATGCCCTGTGGATAAAGAATTTACATGTTCAAAAAGTTACTGTATTCCTTTACGCTGGCAATGTGATGGTGATATTGACTGTTCCAATCAGTCAGATGAAAGAAATTGCGAAAAAAATCATACATTCAGTTACACCGAGATTTGTACTGATCGTGAGTTTAATTGTCAAGATCAAATCACATGTATACATAAAAGTTGGTTGTGCGATGGAGATAAAGATTGTCCAAATGGATTGGATGAATCTTTGGATAAATGTGTACAAATTGTTTGTCGAGCGGATCAATTCCAATGTATGAATAGTACATGTATACCAGGTAAGACTTTGGTTTATACGCAGTAAATTTCTTTGATCAGTTTAATTATTAGATGCTATTTGTTAGATTTTGGAATTTAATAAATTTAACATTACACGGAAAAAATTCAATGGCTATTATCTAGTTTCTAGTCAGTGAAAACCATAGGTACATTCTGTAACGAAATTGTACTTTCTTGTCTACTCTATTTTCAGGATCTATTAGATTCTATGAGTTTCAACGAAGAGAACAAAAAAAGAATATTGGCGAAGATGAATTAAGAGGTCAAGGAAGTACAATGCATCCGCAAACTGCTAATTATTTTTACAGATACTAATTTTTTTTGGATCAAGTTCAAATATTTTATTTAAATTTTTCTCACTTATGGGGTTAATATTTCCAGAAATCACAAATTCTATCGGCGAATTATCTGTTACAGATGACACGGTTTTATATTAAATCCAATGTGATCTCTCTGTTTTTGTTTGAGTTGAAGGGATCTCAAGCATAGACTTTTCCGACTTGAAACATTCACAGGAATGGGTGTGTAAAAACGCCATTTTTATCTTACAAAAATATATCTCGTTGTTCTACTTTTTCTTTTTTGTTCGGTAGAAGTTTTTTTCTTTCTTTGACCAGTTGCCTTCCTTTTATTTGTATTGTTTATTACACGTTTCTTTTTGACACGACCACCAAGTTTTTTCTTTTATCACAAGTGATTGCAGGGCCAGCGAGCAATGGCAACTAAGCAGGATTTCTATAGCGCGGTATTTTATAACTGGACCCTCCATCAGTTTATTAATTTTTTCTTCAGCTTTTCTTCTAAGAACTTCTCTAGATTCTCTCATACGATCGCGAAACGATTCGTTAATAGGTCTGCTGTGTATTGCTACATCTGACATAATATTAAAACCTGTACGTACTGCTTCTTTTCCCACAGCTCTGGCTCTACGAGTCATAAGCGGTAGTACTCGACGAAATATACCGACTAAAAATGAACCAATACCACCGTGGCCTCTTTGGTAGGGAGATCCAACGTAAATGTGACCAATACCACTCATAGAAAGATGCCTTCCCCCATGATGATATGCGCTCCCAACTTGATAATTAAAATTATACTCGTAGTGATCTATTTAGTCATTTTTTTTAAATGAAGTGTTACAGTCACAGTCTCGCAATCAAATGGTATAGCTTGAGCTCACTGATCCCTTATTATATATCTATTTCAATTGTCTGAAATGAACTAAATAACAACGGTATATCCATGGGTAGTGAGAAACTTTTAATATGTGTACAGCCATACCCGTAATTATCAGTATTGATTGATACAACCCTGAGTAATGGAGAGTGAACATCCCCTAGTACATAGAGTTCGCATATATCAATGTAGATCATAAACATAGATGTAAACCATTGGAGAGTTCAACTAGTTTATCAGATTCTATAATCAATTGATTAACAATCAAAAGAATTTTTCTACCTTTCTCAAAACCAAGAATTTAAAGAATTTTTTTTTATAAAAAGAGTTCGTGTCTAATGCCAGAAAAGCTAATCTTTTCACAGATTCTATGGATTGTTACATAATCACCATGTTCAATATTCACTTTTAAATGGTTGGACATACACTCAAGGTTATTATGTTCTTCAACCAATGTGGAAATGTCTTTACCGGGTCGACTTATTGATTCTGACTTTCTAAATTTCTCCTCTCTTAATTTATTTGTTTCAATAGTACTAGGTGGTATATCTTTAATTAGAATTGTTCTCTCTTCTTTGTTTAGGTGACACGTTTTGAAACGTCAGTGGAATTTGAATCTCTGTCAGTGCGATATTCTAAAAACGGTGTAACTTGATATTTTGTGGTACCTGCGTAATATAATGTATTTTTGTGTTTTCCGAGAAATACTTCGTACTGCTGTTGCTGGATAGTATTATATAAAACTGATCATCTTTCATTTTTGCAATAACTAACTGGCCTTGACCCAAGAATTAAAATTTTCGGGATAACCTTCAAATGAGAGGTACCTCTAGACTCTAAAATTTTATCGATTTTGAATGATCTGCATTACAATTCTTTCGAACCCTGTCAATTCGTGTTAACAAATTTATAAAATTTGAGAAAGACCCTACTACTGTTGGTGACTCTAGGAATGTTGTATATAGAATCGACTGCTCCAGCTGGTATATAGAAAAAGGGAATATCATCTCCCCCCTTGCCGTCCACGCGATGGAGACCGGGCATTCATTTGATTTTGATAATATTAAAATTGTTGATAACCGTCTTTTTTTCGGAGGCGGTTTTCCGAAATGCTCCACATTCAATTTTTTGAAGGCACGCTTAATAGGGCCGAAGAAACGTGCTGCCTCAAAGCTAATTATAGGAATGTTATTTCGAGTCTCAAGTTTAGTCCGCGTAGTTATAAAAAATAAATGATTGTTATTTTGTACGAGTATGGAGGCCGGGCGATGATCGTGTAGTATGTAGGTCGCATCGAATGAGGAGAGATGGCACACCGCTCCGCGCTCTCTTGCGTATTGCCAACATGTGTTCAATTATGATTGGCTGGCGAGGCGGAGCGACACATCCCAGTGGGAGGACAGAGAATCCGAGTGCTAGGCGACTCTCCGGCTATACTGTATGCTAGCTAACGTGGTCATGGAGGGAGCATTTGAATTTGCTGCGCGAGCTCTATGACTTACTGTATGGTATAGTTTTTGAACCACTTCTTCGTTTCGTATATGAGCTGGATATGTTCGGTCAGCGCGTTGGGGCTTTGGCTCTTGATTTTGATCTATAGATTATGTTCGCAATATTTGCAGTAGTATGCGGGGTTTCTTTTGTGGGGGATGGGTTACTTTACTTGTATTTGTAAAATTCGGTGGTCAGCTGATCGTTGTCCTCCGCCGGTGTCGCATCATCATGATCTGGCGACACCGGCACTTTGTATTTTCGTCATGTCATTATTAAGTAAGACTGTGACCTTATTACTTATTTAATTCAATTTATTCAGTTATTATATGTATAATTTTGTAATTTACCACTGGTCTTTTTGGAATTTCGGCCATCTTCGTTTGGAGATGATTTTTTAAAATAGTTTTTTAAGGTATTTATTGTTTGCGTTTTTCATTTTGTAATTACTGAAAATTTATTTGTATTAAATATCATTGTATTTGACTTATTAGCCCAGAAGAGGATCTGTATCCGCTCGAAATGTTGGCTATTAAATAAACTCACTGGCTTGAAGAGATGCATTAATTCATTTTATACTGATTTACACCGTCGAGCGATAAAAGCATATTCAACAATCTTTTCAAATATGTTCATCGAAACGATTTCAAATTTAGAATCACGATAAGTTTACTACTTTTATAGTACTGTTGAATATTCTCCCGAGCTTTAGCGACATTTTACAAAGTTGCAGATACAGACGTCATCTTTGTTACAGAATATTTGCTTTGATTATAGGCCTCCATTATTTTTTGCAAAACGTTAATGTATCTCAGGAGAAATGAATAGATGCATCTCTTCGAGTCGACAACGACTTAATGTATCTCCTTATAGTATTCTGGGTGAAATAACGCCAAATTCGTTCTTTATTAGTACGTATGAGTCTCTCGGCGATAGCCGCTTTTGTGTCAGGACTACGTGCTACTCTATGAGTAATGTTATTGTTACGTAGAACCTGCTGTGCCTCACGTCCAACAATTTCTGTTCCTTTATCTGTCTGGAGACATATTCGTATAAGTCCATTGCTTCTCAAGAGGACACGAGAGAAGGCTTCAGCAAGATTTTTAAAAGATTTTTACATAACATGAGCATCGAAAGGGCTCTTTTCGCTGCCTCAAAATTCCTTGGAATGTCGAGTTTTTCTATGCAGTGTCGGAGCGGGAGATAAAGATTTTTATCTCCTGCTACGACATACAAAGTTTCAAAATTTTCAAAAGTTTCAAAATTTTCAAGTATCTTTTATAATAGCCGATGTCCAAGAGCTTTGATTGTTGCATAAGAGCCCTTCGATGCACTAATCAGAAAAAGCACGGTACACAAGAAGGGGCGAATGACTTTTTCAGACTCGAATGATGATATGAGTACTCGGGTCCATCTTGGGTGCCTACGGCGCCCTAGACTCCCTCTCGTGCTCAACCATCATCCTCGCTTGAAAAAATTAACTTTCGCCCCTGTGATTGTAATGCTCAAAATTTTAATGTAACGTATGCCGTCGTTATGCGTAAACGCAACGTTGCTAATTTCAATTATATAGAAATTATGGCATTACCAAAAATTTTACGCACTAATATAAGCGTAAATATTAACTCTAGTGCTTTTAAAAGATTTTACGCCTTAATAGCGTAAAAATAAATTCTTTCACTCGATGCGGTTTCATATTTAACAATATATTTTTTTTAACGTTAGCGTTATTTTAATTAATGCTAGCATTAATCGGTCAAATTTGGATTTCTATCATTACCCAGACGTTATCATAGATTAAAGCATGCGCAAAGGTAAAAAAAACCAAATTTAGACCCGTGCTTAAAAATAAACGTTAATTTTTAAGCACTTTAAAACTTAATAATAAACTATATATTTATCTAATTCTAAATTTGATTAAGTCATTTGCTGCTAATAATATGCTTGGTCAGCAATGTAAGTTAATATTCTAGTCCAAGTTTACAATAATTATTCTAGTCAAAATTTACAATAAATATTACAGCCTAACCAGACAAATACACGTCTTTTACAAACAACTACCAGTGCCACTGGATGTTCATGCGGCACCGGAGGAGAACAACGCTAGACTAATTTACATCTAAACGACTTACCCTTTTATATCTAAGAAAATTCAATACAAACGTAAATCATATAAACTAATACATTGTTGCTACCGGAGCTCAGTGTATGGTTCGAGTGATTCTTTACTTCCTCGTCGTTCTCTTCCCCTATTGGCTCGTCACCCGATCGCCTAACCGGCCATGACTAGACGTTGCAGCCTACTCGAGTCGAACTTCGGCCTGCATCCTTTGAGCCGGGTCTCGTTGGAGGTCACTAGATAGCCTAGAGAGCGGGGCCCGCTCTCTAGCTACTTATTCCAACACGCACATTACATCTATTTTATTGGCTTGTGCGCAAGCCTATTGCCGGGATTATCCGCTCGAATGGCGTAAATGGTCGGGATTATCCGCTCGAGAGCTACCTACTCCAACCTCTCGACCTCCTTGGTCCTCGGCCGTAAATCTCGACCGGCCGTAAATCTCGAAGAAAAATGCAAATAAATGCACAAATCCGACTTTTAATGCTAGTTATGAATCACAACTATTAAATTATATTCGTCTATCAATTACTAATTATGTTTGCAAATACTAGGCCTCTTGAACTCATAGGTTTCTTAAAGAGATAACAACGCAACTATGCGCTATATCCTGTCCCTCTACGAGCGCAGTCTTTGTTAAAAAAACTTCGTGGCAAATTTTGTTTTAATATCGGATCTTTTTACAATAAATTTAAAAGTAATCAAGTAATCTTAATAAGAAAATACGTAAATAATAGGCTATAAAATTACGAAAAAAGTGCGCTTTTAAACAGCTCGGTTCTAACATTTGAAACGGAGCAAACACGCAAAAGTCATTGAAATTCCTTTTTTTCAAAAATTTGCAATGAATTAAGTTGATTGATTGTTTTTAAAAATCCAAAGTGCCTTACGTTTATTGAGATAAGTATAATGTTATTAAGTTAGTTTAGTTTCTTCAATGTAAATAAAGTATTTCATAATTATTTAAACAATTGTTAATAATAAATTAATTGATTTAAATGATGTATATTAAAACTGTTATCTGTCATTTTGAAATATATTTTCTTATATAACATAAGTGAATTCAAAAATATGCAGTAACGGCTACGAGGAGATGAGACATAGGAAAACTTGTGAGTGCAAGTGAGAAGCATAAGTAAGGGCGTAAGTGCGTCAGAGACAGACTTTTCTTCCCTTGATTTTCTCTCTGTTTGACCATTTTTTCATTGGCGGCTGTCCTCGGCCAAATGTTGAAGGTTAGTATCGGACAGAGCTATGTACTCGTAGTGTTTACTGTGAAAAATAGGGACTGGCCAAGAACGACGGTTTTTGTCAAACACGTGTTCCGTTTCTGTAAAGGAGGGAGACGAGGTATCGTAGCAGGTTATCCCTTGAAAAAAAATTTACAGCTTTCACCTACTTTTTCTAAGTGAAGCCGTCACTTTCACTTGAGTTTTTGCAGTGTTATTAATACTTCTTGTTAAAAATTTTTTCATTCATCAATTGTTGACGAGTATACCAATGTTGTGTCCAAATTACAGTGCTCTAGGAGCTTTGTAAGATGCTTTATAGAGCCTTCAAAAACCGGCATTTTTGATCAAAAATACACATGTTAACTTTTACAGTATTAACTTTTTGCAAATCAGATTTTTCCTAAGCAATTGTCGCCAACTCAATATTAACTCGTATTAAGGGTCCATTGAACTGACAACCATTTTTTTGTATCACTTCAGTACCTTTGATTTTACGAAAATTCCAATTTCAGAAAACAAAGTTGTGATATCAATAAATAAATTAGCAAGTTTCTTTTATAAAAAACCAATCGTGTTGAAATTGTTGAATTATGTACATTGTATTTTGTATTATATAACAGTGAAAACCAAATTATTGTACACCCCTTATAATAAGAGTACAAGGGTCGCAAAGATTACTAAAAACGATATGCGCGCAGAATGAATGAGCGCGCTAACGAGCGTGTGAGGGGAACGCATGCATGTGAGCCTCCCCTCTTCAGTATGTACGGGAGTATTACGTGACCACTAGAGCGGCCGCAATATGTGATACTCGCACGATTCTTACTACGGCTCGAACCGTCGTAGATATAACATAAAGTGTAAGCTGTATATAATAAGTTCATATCATTATTAATCTATTATATCCTCTATGTCTCACATTTATTTTAACAGAAATGAATAAATAAATAAGCGTTTAAATACGAAAAATAATACGTAGAATAAAAATTATAATATACTATACCGATAGATTTTTGTAGGAAGAATTTGTAAGGCCTTCGGTGTGTTGTTATCTTTATTCCTACAAGGCGATTACATTGAAGAACCAACATACAATAATACTAATGTAGTTTATAATATTTAATGTAGTCACCATCAAATAGACCTTTCTGTTAGGATTGCCTTCCAATTGGTGGTAAGTAAATCACAAAAGATTAAACATGATGCAGTGAGATAGTGTTGAAATTTTTTATGGAAAAACTTGCCGTCCCGTCCAATTGTATGTAACCATAGATACATCTTCAAATGACGCCTCTGTTTAATCAAAGTAAATAACTAATTTCTGAATTTAAATCTAGAAAATTTCATCATCATTGTAAGCTTAATTTTTAAGAAATTAATGACGTTGAAAAATAGTCAGAGTTCACAGGTACAGTTTTAGTTCTATACTCAATTAAAAATATTCTAATTATCAATTAAGGCCATTATTCTCACAGTTCAACATGTATTTAAAGTTGTACATTTATATAGGATAATAGAAAAGAAAGTTGACTTATATTTTGATATTTTACAGTATATTATTGATTGAAAAATTGAAAATCTATTCATCTCTTCGAGCTAATAATTTTTTTATTTTGCCAACGTTTCGAGTCCAGTAAGGCTCCTCTTCGGGGCTGTACAATATTAAAAGAAAGAATATATACAAAAGGAATATTACAAAAAAATTTTTTTAACACAAAACTTAATTTAAAATTACCAATGAAATAAAAATTGATGCTTATTTAACGCAACATACTGATGAGAACTAATCTAGATCTTAACATTTTACCGCTAAAATATAAAAATAACTGTCACGTACGAGCTCTAGGCTCAGGTGACCGCCGGTGGTGCTGAGGGAGCACCTCGCGCGGGAGCAAGCTTGCACTTTGTGCTTGAGACCGCGGCCTATGATCTGGCGCATCGCAGGCTCCGAAGGCAGATCTCTGGCGACCGCCACACCGAGCGGAGCTTTCTTTCCGAGCAATAAAGTTGATTCCTAACGCAACTTGTGACTTCTACACCCAAGCTCCGAACCTCCTACATCACATCTGGCATCCCTTGGAGGACTTGGCCACGCAGGAGTCCAAGAAAGTCTCATCGACAGTATTTAGGAAAATACATAGTTTTTTCTTGTCAATTGCTTTCACCGAGCCACCGAATTTTTCAAAAACTGCTGCCACGTGAACGCGCTCCACCAGCTGCGCCGGACTAGAAGCAAAGATCCGAGACAGCAAGTCAACCTCTGTTGTGAATTTTTCGTGTCCGGGTGCCAGGCAATCGGAAGAGAGCTCGAGTCGCCGAGGCTCGGAAAATTTTTTCTTTTTCCGGGCTCCAAGTCATTATTTTTTTTAATTAACGGAGCGTTCGAACAATACGTTAATGCTTCCGCGTGAACCGCGATAGTGCATAGTGCAGTGCTCACGGACAACAGCCAACAACTCCAGGCTATCAAGTAGTGACTAGGCGCTCAGTGTTCGACAAGTGTCAAATCTGCGAATAATTAGATAAAAGGGACAAAATACTTCGGCTCGTGACCCAACGGAACCAGCGCCGGCCGAATACGCTACAATAGTGCAGCGAATAACCAGGACGAGTTTGACACCGAACACAGAAGGCCACAGGAGAAACACCATAAAGGGTGAGCATTGCCAGCAAGCGGGTTCACATAACAATCCATGCTCCGCTCAGCGACATCATAGCGCGAGCTAGCCTTCGCAACCGCCGACGAGCGTGCGAATTCCGCAAAGCCGATCTCGGCCAACTAAGCTCGCCTGAGCCACCGAGGGAGACATTCCAAGGACCACACCGCAAGGGACGTCGCAGCAACAGGACCAGTCGTAACCACCATCGCAGCAGCCAACACCATCCTACCGTGCCAGCCGTCATCACCATGCGAGCTCCTAGCATCGTCGTCGCACTGTAAGTACGCTTTGATCATTCACGCGGCTTGGCATTCGCGAATTAGTTATCCCATTCGCTCCTGTCGGGGATAATAGCGATTATAGCAACCCGCAAGACCGAGCGAATTACGCGAGCGTTGCACGCGCAAGGGGGCAAGATGACGCGCATTGGGCTATTAAAATCAGCGAAAACAAATACGCGAGCACGTAGAAGTGGCCGGAGTAGTGAGGGCGAAGAACTCGGCAGAAGGGAAAAGAAGCGTGGTAGGCGCAACGCGGCGGAAAGCGACCCCGAGTCGAACAAAAAACTATTGCAAGCGCGGAAAATATTTTTGAACTATAATAGAATGTCTCCGGAGACGAAGCGAAAATTGCGGCGCACGCTTAGTCAGGACAGCGTGCAATCGGTCCCTTCAAGCGAAAGCCTAAAGAAAGACGCGCAGATGGCCGACAATTGGACAGACACGCGTGAAAACTTGCTGTCGAGACACAACGATAAGCCGCGCGAAGGTGACACCATTAAATACTCGGTAGATGAAAGCCGGGGGTCAGCAGCAGCCACTGACGCAATAGCACCGCCGACATCGCTAGCGAGCGCTGGGGTTGCTTATACCGAGGTAGCAAGCGAAGATCCGCTGGGTATTGCCGAATTACGTCGCCGAATCGACGGGTTGGATATCAGCACGAAGGGTCGAGACGACGTTTGGGGCTCGCTCAACAAGCCCTTTAGAGCGACCGAACAGCTCGAGATCGGCGAGCGTTGCATGGCAGGGGTCGGCAACTTGCTTGAAATAAAAAACATAGCAAATATCAAGGTGACGGAGCCAATAACGCCCGAGGCTCGTTCACTTGATGAAAGAGAACTCGCAGCGCAAATACGCGAGCTCAGCCGCGCCCAAGGACTAACGTTTGATCAGGCCCCGGTAGCCAACCATAAAGCAGAGCAGGTCGGACCGCGCAATAGGGACGAAGCAGACTTTAATCGGTTGCTCTTCACAAGCGCGGAAAGCGCCGATGCCGAAACAATGGCGTTTATCGCACGTCTATTAGCGAACCGTACGCAGGAAGAAATCATCAGCATCATGCGCGCGAGCATGACAGACGATCCCCCGCGAGTAACCAGAACTCCGGTGCCAATAGGCAACGCGATAGCGCGTGCGAGCGAAGGCGACGGACTCGCGACCAGCTCCGTAAAGAGTTTCGTGGTCGAGAAAACCCCAAAGAACGGGCGAGCGCCCCCGAGAAATAATCGAGCAGGCTCGGGTGATCCGGACGATCAGCCAAGCAGCGATCCGGACGACGTCGTGTCCGAAAGCAGGCTCTTCTCAAACTCTCTATATGAGTCGGACTTCAGTAGTAGCTCGGCTAGCACGTACAACAGAACAGTACGCTATAGGCAGCCACGCCGAGAGAGACGGCGCGAAAGACGTAACGGCAGCCGTGAAAGTCGTCGCGAACGACGCGAAAGATACGACGGCAGCCGAGAGAGTCGGCGAGAGAGACGTGACGACGACCGAGAGAACCGCCGGTCAGGGCGCGAAGGGCGCGAGGGCAGCCGTGAAAGTCGTCGCGAACGGCGCGAAAGATACGACGGTAGCTGAGAGAGCCGCCGGGAAAGACGCAACGACAGCCAAGAGAGTCGGCGCGAACAGCGCGAAGGGTGCGACGGCAGCCGAGAGAGTCGGCAAGAGAGACGTGACGACGACCGAGAGAGCCGCCGGTCAGGGCGCGAGGGACGCGAGGGTGGCCAAGACGGCCAACGCAGGCGAAGCAGCGGCGACAGGGATAATCGTCGCGAAAGGCGCGACGAGAGCCGCGATAGCAGGCGCCGGCGCGAGCGAAGCGATAGCCGCGGGAAGCGTGGTCGCCGACAGCAAAGCGGCAGCCGTGATCGCCGTAAATGGGCATCGCGCGAGCAGCTACAGGTGCGTCGGAGCGAGCTACCCCAACAGGGGCCTCCACCCTCACCCTCGGCCCCACTATCGCCGCCCCCGTGTCAATATGCTCCACCAATATCGCCAAGCCAAACTATGGCGCTAGTGCCAGTCAATCGAGCCCAACCGCCGGCTAATTATTGGGATCACGCGAATCCAAACGGCTCTTCAGTGCCGTGCAGATTCACCCAGTTTACACAAGCGTTAAATTTGATACCTTATTTCGAGGGCGACCCGGACATTTTGACAATGTTCGGGCCGGCCTACGAGAGATGCTTATTGAGGCACATCGCGAATCGCCTCAAGGGCAAGGCCACCGACGGATTCAGAGCGAGAACTGCGACATATTCGTCGGTGGAGTTACTCTTGCGCGATCTCACATTCCACTACGCGAATATCGGTGTCGCGGAGCAAATTCACGCAGAATTGAGAGTGATCGAGCAGGGCGCAACGGAGAGCGTAGGATGGTACGGCTTTCGCGTGGAAAAACTTTACAACCGCCTGCTCACGATTATTCAATCGGCTCCGGATCTGAGCCAAGCCGACAGAGACTCGCGCGCCCGTCAGGCGAATAGCGAAATATTAGATCAATTCTTGTACGGCTTACGCGCTCCGTTGGACCACCTGACCGGTCGCTCCAACCCGAAAACGTGGCAAGAGGCCTTCACGAAAGCGATGGAGCATGAGGCTAAACAAAGCTCCAGAACGGGCATAGTGAGCATAGCGCCGCCGCCAAAACAATCAGCACAGGTACGCCTCACGACCGCGGAAGAGATAAGTCCCGCAAACGCGCAGAACCATGGTAGCGAAAATGCAGCGAATACGCAAATGCAAGCAAGCGGTGATAACAACGATTACTGCCCGTACTGCGACAAGCGCGGGCACACTCTAAGCACGTGCTGCACGATCGCATATGACATACAAAATAAAAAGATCAAAAACCCCCGTGGCGAAAGAGACGCGCAGGGCAGATTTCCGGGTAACAATAAGAATTATCGCGGCGGCAAAGGTCGAGGCGGCAAAGGCCAGAATGAAAACCAAGGCCAAGGCAACTCGGGCGGTGGTAGCCGTAACAGCACCAGAAATGGCGAAACAAAATCCGCCGGCGGCCAGAGCCCTAGCGATGGCAACAACAACGCAAAAAACTAGAAAGGCGCTCGCCGCGTTCCCCAAACGACGGGCGTCCTTCTGACAATAGCAATAAGTTAGATAAGTTAGTAGATAAGGTGCAAGCCCTCAAAATAAGTCCGAAATGGGACTCGAGCGGCGCCTCACAAGAGGAGCAATTGATTCCAATCGAGCCCCCAGCCAAAGCGAAAACTCTGGATTCTCTGAATTCAGAGTCGCACGTAGAACCACCTCCCGCAAATAGGGAGAGTGGCGAGTGTGCGCGTCAGCGTTCCGCAGCGGATAATTCACCATCACGGGCTGTCGACGAAAAAAAGGTAGCGTCGGAATCAAAGGATCCTCAGAGTCTCGCGGCCGAGAAAAACGCGTCGGGTGAAAAAGAAGCCGGCGCGAATATAAAATTCCTGACCGCGGGAAGGCAGCCGCCAATAGTTACGCTGAACTCCCAGCAGTTCAAGGAGGGCAAATGTAGGCTGTACGTAGATTCGGGTGCGGATATTTCTACGATAAAAGCAGGAAAGCTAGCAACGTGCTACCCGTTTAACCGCGATAGAAAAATAATAATTCGTAGCGTGACAGCGGGAAAGGAGCAAACGTTGGGCGTCGCGACCGTGTTTTTACACGGGGTATTATGCGAAATGCATGTCACCCCAGATGATTTTCCGATAGATACCGACGGCATCCTAGGTATCGACGCGATGGAGGCGTTGGAATGCAATTTGTTCACCAACGCGAGGTATCTCGAAGTCAAGGGCACAAAAGTCCCGTTCGACGCGATAGAGAGCGTAAAGATACCACCGCGCGTGAAAATGGTCATAAGCGCGCACGTGCAAGATAAAGACGCGAGCGTGGGCATGGTACCACTAATGAACCTGCACTCTGACCTTTTGTTCGGAAATTTTATCGCCGAAAATAGAGGCGGCCGTATTTACGCGGTGTGTATGAACACGGGTAACGACGCGGTTACAATCCCGGTTCCAACGGTGGAACTTATAGAGTGCGAGGCCACCGAGTCGGATCCCCAAGCCCGAGCCGATGGGGACGGAGCGGCCGAGGAGATCACGGGGCCCACCGCGAACTTAAGGACAACGTTCGGCGGTAGCTGCGAAAAATACAAGGAGGTAAAATCTCGAAACGACAAGCTACAGCGCGACGATGCGGCGAGACGCGACAGAGTCACGAAAATTATGGAACTCGCGGATGTCGACGGTTGTAACGACGAAGAAAAAGATTATATTCGCGAAGTCGTGGACGAATACGCAGGAGTGTTCGGACTCGACGGCGAATCACTAGCCGCGACGCAATTATTAAGACACAAGATTATATTAAAATCAAACAAGCCAATACATTGCGGCCGCTTTCGATTCCCGCCCGCGATAAAAGAGCAGATGGCAATAGAGCTAGAGAAGCTACGCGAGCAGGGAATTGTAGAGCCGTCAAATTCCAATTACTCCTCGGCGCTATGGATTGTTCCGAAGAAACCTGACGCGCAGGGGAACCAGCGGTTTCGGTTAGTAACTGATTTTCGGCGATTAAATGAGGAGACCGAGGGAAGCTGTCACCCTCTCCCATTCATGAGTGACATATTAGAAAATCTTGCTGCGAATTACATCACGGTCATGGATCTAAAACAGGGCTACCATCAGATCGAGATGGATCCTGAATCCGCGCACCTGACCGCATTTTACGCGCCCGACGGCAAATCGGGAAATCAGCTCCTCCAATTCAATCGTATGGCCATGGGCCTTAAGGAGGCGACAATCACATTCACCCGTGCCATGTCGCTCGCGATGCGCGGTTTACAGGGAAACGAGGTAGAAATCTATCTCGATGATTTAATGGTGTTTAGCGAAACGCTCGACGAACACCGCGAACGCCTGCGCCGCGTGTTGGACCGCCTGCTCGAGGCGAACTTAACCGTAGAGCCTAAAAAATGCCAATTTTTAAAGAGAGAGGCTCACGTGCTCGGGCACATCGTCGGCGGGGGGTTCGTAAAAACGGACCCAGCAAAAATACACGCGATGGTGAATTATCCGGTGCCAACGAACGCGAATAAGGTGAAGCAGGCCATGGATTTATTTAGCTACTACCGCCGGTTTGTGAATAATTTCGCAAAAATAGCGAAACCACTATACGACGTGGCAAAAGACAACGAGACATTTGTGTGGTCGGAGAAACAAGAGTCAGCGTTCCGGGACTTGAAACAAATTCTATCAACCGAGCCGGTATTGAAAGCCCCCGAGTTGAGCAAACCATTTATCGTGATAACCGATGGTAGCGATTACGCCTTGGGCGCCATTTTGAGTCAGGGCAAATTGGGTGAAGACCAGCCATGCGCGTTCGCCTCTCGCTGTCTCAAAGGCAGCGAATTAAAATATCCAACGTACGATAAGGAACTGCTAGCTATCGTATTCGCGAAAGAGCAGTTTCGCTGCTACCTATACGGCAGGCGGTTCACGGTAGTAACGGACCACGAGGCTCTCAAGCATATTCATACTACGCGGAAACCCGACGTGCGCTTCAACCGTCTGAAAGCGGCTCTTATCGGCTATGATTTCAACATAGTATACCGGCCCGGCAAGAAAAACGTTAACGCGGACGCGCTCTCGCGAAACCCGGTAATCAATCCCGGCGAAGTAAACCCGAATCTGCCGCGAGAAAAACTATATGAATTAGCTGACGAGCAGATTAATGCGAGCCCCGACGAAGATGCCGGAGCCCCGCCGGGAAGAATATTCCGAGTTCGCGCAGTAAAAAGACAAGGAATAAGTAGAGCCAAAAAGATAAGACAAATATCGTCAGTAGTATGTGGGCTACTATGGAGAGACGGGGCGGGGCACCTGGACCGGCAGCGGCGATAAGGGGCTAATTAGGTGATAAACAAGTAATAAAGAGTTAATGAGGTGTTAGTCCCCGCCCCTTATAGTAGATAAGGGTGTATAGTAGATCTTTATCACTTATTTATCAATTAACCATTATCGCCGCTGTCGGTCCAGGTGCCCCCTCTCCAAGCGGCTATGTATGTAGCGCGCTATACCAGCCCTGAGCGGTTATGTATAGTACAGCGCGCTATACCGGCCCTGAGCGGTTAGTATAGTAGAGTGCGCTATACTAGGCCTGGAATTCCCGCCCCTCTCGGCATTAGAGACTTGCCCGTATAGCTAGCTGTAGAGCGAAGCAGCGTGTAACGGTCGACTAGCGTATAGCAGGCGCAAAGTCAGCTCCGTTAGCAGCTAGCGTATGACGACCGTAGTTACTACCGTGTAAAAAGTTTCGTTCTACGTTTGATGAATATGTGGTCCTGAAAGGGACCGATTTTTTGGCTGCTACGGCGTGGCAGTCGGCATGCTGTGCTGCAGGTTTGCCGAGTACTGCGGCCGGCGGTACTGTGCATAGCAGGGATAACACGTGCGTGTCATCTTGGGCGCCCATGTGCACGCCGGCGACTGAGAGAGAGAGAGAGAGAGAGAGAGAGAGAGAGAGAGAGATAGTGAGAGAGAGAGAGAGAGAGAGATAGAGAGCATTTTTCACAACATATTTAATATTTAGACTACAAGGAAAAGGGTAGCTACTAATAATAAAAATGTAGTTACAGAAAATTGCGAATATATTTTAAAAAATTACAAAATAATTATAAACATAACAAAATAATGATTTTAAAAATACAATTTTAATAATAATATTAAATCGACGCGCTAAAGTATATATTGAATTACAAATAATAATAATAATAATAATAATTTTAAGATATAAACGATTTACGAAGTAGAATATTAAAACTAACACGCTAAAAATATAATACAATAATTATACGCAAAATACTTAAGCGGGATCAGTCGGTGCAGCAGCAGCAGCAGCAGCAGCAGCAGCAGCAGCATAGTCCTAGGCCTCGTCCTAGGACTCGTCCTCGCTCACCTCAGGCGTCGTTGTGGGGGTTGTGCATATACACGCGCACTGGACCTCGGCGAGGCAGGTCCAGCACCTGTAGCGCCGACAGTTCCCGCACCGTCCCCAGCTCTCGTCGGGTGATCTCGTGCCGCCGCAGGTACAGCACGTTACGTGCGCGGTCGGCTTCTCCTCTTCCTCTTGTAAGGAGAGCCAGGCCGCATTTTCCTCCTCGTACTCGGCGTCTTCGATGCTTATGATGCGGCGTCGGAGGATCGAGATATCCCGCCGGAGCCTGCGGATGGCTGCCGATCTGTTGGCTATGTTAGCCACTAGTACTTGCCGAAGCGCGAAATTATCACTAGCGGCCTCGTCGAGGCGGCAACGGCACTGAATAATCTGGCCGCGTTTCTTCTCGACCATTCGCCCCTTGGCGGAAAGTTCGGAAATAAGCTGTTCTTTTTCGGCAGACATGATGTACCCTGTACGAGTGGTCAGGGACGACTAACCGGGTGTCCGCTATAGACACACTGGTGCGGAGAAATGTTGCCGCCGTTATTTTTTTTTTTAAACAAAAGTCCCATGAAAGTACATATGGCCAACTGTAGGCGTGACTTCTCTCGGAGGAAAGGCGATACTGGCCGAATACGAGAAAAACTTAGGCGAAAAGTCGTAAAATTGGACGAGACAAATTTACGATAGCCTTCTCGGGTGTAAGCAGCGCTCAGCCGAGGCCCGATAACGTACTTTCTCGCGCTCTGCTATCCCCCTACTCGAGGTAGCTGGGAAAACGCCATCCTCATTATAGGTTTACGAGCCTGCTATGCAGCAATATTTGAAGTAATTTGAGATTACTCATAGGTCGTATATGCGTATACGGGGCAAAAGAAATTGCCCTCTGATTTTCACGTATTCGATGTGTCACTAAAGTAAACGATAGAGGATTGCGGGTACTCGAAGCGCTTTAAAAGGGGCAGTGCTATGTTCGAGCGATATATAGCATCTGTTTTCCGAAAAGGAAATACGTTGAGCGCTCTTTAAATGGTCGAAATACGCCGACTAAATGCTGAGATGAGAATCGTGAAAATTCGGCCGCGTAGTTTACGACTTGGGCGTTTTATCAGTAACTCTTAGCAGCTAGACCTGTGGCTGCGTACGCGTGAAACTCGAGCATTTTTCGGCGAAAGCTCGATTCTCGGCCGTGTGAGGATTTTCTCACGTGACATTTTTCTCAGCCGTTTACAAATGCCTTAAGGAGGATTTTTAAATGTACACGTATAGAAATCATCCCCCTCTACTTTCCTCCACCGGCTGTTGATAAAACTCTCGAGCGCGTCTACGTGGGTATTAGTCTTTTTCGAAGCAGCTTCTCGAACAGGCCGAATAGAAAAATATGGAAGCCTCCGCGAGTGTTCAAGTGCGGGCAGCAGTTTTACGTATAGCGTGCGCGTTAAAGCCGTTTGACCGCAGAGTTCGTCATTATTGTGACAGGCAGTGGGCGCGCAATGTGCGACGTGCTTCGTTCGCGCAGCTTCGGCGCGAGTTGCGAGTCCTGCTATCCCTAGCGGGGTGCAGGCGGATCGCTAGGATGTACGCGCCGATATTTAGCCGTTCTCCCGCTGTGCTACGGATCGTCGGGGCGTACGTCATTCAGAGAAAAGCGCAGCACTATCACCTCTTTTCCACTATTATTGAGGCGTATTGTAAGTACATTTTTAATTTTTTAATTCGTTAAAATTAAATTTATTTAACAATCTGTATGTATTTATCTTAAAATTAAATTAAAATTGAATTGAATTAATTTAACATTTTTATGTATTTAAATTGAAATTGAACTAAATTAATTTAATATTTTTAATTTATTTATATTAAAATTAACTTTTTAGCGCGTCTCGTACTACTCGACCCGTTTGATCTTGACGCTACCGACGATGACGTCTGCGACGACGAGGACGCCGTTGACGCGGACGACGAGGACGACGGCAACGATGCCAACGATGGCGATGATGCCGAGGACGGCGACGCCAATGTCGATGACAACAACGACGACGACGACGACGACGACGACGACGACGACGATGCCGCAGGTGCTAACATCGAGGATCGCGAAGACCCCGACAGCGGCGTCGGAACATCCCCCGGAATGTTGTGCGACAGCGACGACGACGGCGTTATGGGCGTAGACGAGGAGCCTCGCAATGAGAGAGACCCCGGTGAGAGGCATTGGCCGGTTCCTATCGAAGAAGTGGAAAATGTGCGTCAAGAGGAGGCCGCTAAAGTCGCTGGTTTGTATATTTTTCGACCGAATAATTTTATTTAAATCAATTTTGTTATTTAAATTTTTAATCGAATTTTATTTAAATTAGATTGTAAATTTTCAATCGAATACAGTTTTATTTAAATCAATTTTGTTATTTAAATTTTAATCAAATTGACTAATAAAATCAAATTTGTTTTAGGCGACAACGACGACGGCGATTATGATAGCGATGCTACATTTTTTGACGAAGCGCCTGCGCAGCCTGAAGAGGGTGAGCAAGCCCCCGCTGCGCAGGGCTGCGCGCGTGCGGACAACGAGCAGGCAGGTCCACGAGCATGCGAGGAAGCTGGCATCGAGCAGGCTGGCGCGCAAGAGGCCGGCGATAATACGCCAGCTGTGCACCCCGCTGCGCAAGTACGCGCCGAGCAGATCGGAGAGCATCTTCCCGTAGCGGAAGATCAAAATGCGGGTGCAGCGCGCCTCGTACCGTATGCACCGGAGCCGCGTGCGCCGCTCGGAGAAATCCGAGTGCAGGAGGCCGCAGCGGAGGGCGGCGGCGACGACGACGATGCGTCTGTCATGGTGGTGGACAGCGACAGCTCGACGGAAGAAGGCAACGCCGCTTCCGAGGCTGTTTTGAGAGGAGGTCTGCCAATACCTTGGGGGGAGGACGACATCTCGGAGCGCGTAGAAACTCTGCTGACTCAATACATCGACGAGGAGCGCCCGCCGATGGGTTTTCCGTCGCGGGGGGCGATGTTCGCCACGTTTTTAACGCGGCGGCTGCCGATTGGTGTCCGAGGCGAGCCGCAACCTCCGTTCGACCAGCATGACACGTTTGATCGTCGAGTCAACGAAAGTAAGTATACTATTTTTTATTAAATAATAATAAGTTTTACAAAACGCCCGTGCTCATCATTATTTTATTTAAGTTATTAGACGCCGCTTAAATTCCGACGAGGGGTTTGACACTCGTTTACCCGAAGATCAGGATTCAATACAGGCCGCCTTCCTATTGTGCGCTCTACCTGTTCTCGCAAACTCTCGTGCGCGAGAATTACGGTGGTTGTACGATATGGTAGATAGCGATCCTGAATTTTTTCTGAAAATCACAAGAGACGAACTGGCAGACCTCTTAGTTCGGATTACCGAGGCGTTTAATGGTCAACCAGAGGACTAAAGAATCGTCATTTGCGCAGGTCGGGTGCCTTTAGAGGATATTGACACCGAAAACATGTGCACGCCCGACGAGGAATATCGTCTGTCCTCAACCTGCCCCGATTCTACGGCCAGTGACCTCTCGACGCAGTCAGGCACGGTCTGCTCGCAAGTGGGCGGTGCTGCAACGCTGCCAGCAGTAGCAGATGAAGAAGAAGATCGTCGTACGCAGCAGCAGCAGCAGCTGGCGACAGCAGGGGGTTCGAGCGGCGCTAGCGAGGAAGAGCCGACAGTCCAAGACTATCACGGTGAGCGATTTACCATCGTCTCGATTACGCGCGATCGCGCCGAGAAATTCCGGGTTGACGCATGTAGGATCACCATTCAGATAAACACCCCTCCGCGTAACGTAAACACTCTCGCCTGGCTCGAGCTCGCGATTCGCGATATTCATGGCTACTTGCGCGCCCAAGTACCGCGCGATACCGACAAAATCGGCGTCGCGATCTCGAGCGAGTATTTTATGAACGGGGACGCAGGCCTTTCTTATAGAATAGCGAGAGATTTCGCATCCGAAGATTTATGGTTATTAACCGAGGGCCTAGTGCAGAGCAACGCGAATTTCAGAATCGACGAATCGTTCGTAATCTGTGCAACGATCGTCGAAATGCCGATAGGGGAAGGCCGTCGTACAGGTATCGACTCTGTAGCGCAAAAATCGATCGTCGGAATTAGAAACGACGATAATTTATGCCTACCCAGAGCGATAGCTGTCGGTCTAGTCAATCTGGCGCTTTTGAAAAACGAGACGACGGCTGCCGAGTGGAATCGCGTACGAGACACGCGGCGTCCCGAGCAGCGAGAGCGCGCCTTGCAGTTGTGCAGGGCCGCTGGCGTCCGCGTACCGCAGCATGGTTGCGGCATAGAGGAACTTCGCCAGTTCCAAAATTTTTTAACTCCCCGCGACATCTCGCTTGTAGCATTCGAGCAACAAAGCTTAGGAAACGGCGAGCCGCCTTTTTTCGACGGGCGTTCCGCGCACACGGCATCCGACTCGATTATTTATCTCCTGCACTCTGAAAATCATTACGATTTTATAAAAAATATTTTCGGCGCCGCGCAGACTAAATTTTATTGCGCGCCTTGTAACCGCTGTTTCTCCTACGTAGAGGAGCATAAATGCGATTACAAGTGCTCGCAGTGCTGCGTGACACCGCCTTGCAATAAAAATCATATCCTGCGAAAATGCGATGCATGTAATCGCAGCTTTTTCGGTGACGAATGTTTTCGTAATCACACGATTGCGGGAACGTACAAAGCTAAGAATAAAAAGCTGTGCGACGTGTTGCAGATTTGCAGGATGTGTTGCAAATCCATAAATACACTGCGCGGAACTCACGTATGCGGCCGAAATTGGTGCCGGCTGTGCAAAACTGCTCACGGGTACAATGAGCATTGTTTTATGCAGCCGATAAAACCACAAATTGAGACTGTCAAAAAGTATCTGTATGTTTTCTACGACCTAGAAACGCAGCAAAACGTTGCGTATCAAGGCGACGAAAACGTAAAGATACATATTCCAAATTTGTGCGTCGCTCATCTCGTCTGCTCTGACTGCCTGGAGCAAGACGACGTGAGCGTATGGTGCCCCTCGTGCGGTGTGCGCGAGCATATATTTTCGGAGGATCCTATCGCCCAATTACTGCAGCTTGTAGCACGGGACAAGATAGGATTCGCGGAAATTATTTGTATAGCGCACAACGCTCAAGCGTTCGATGCGCAATTTATTTTACGCTCGCTCGTTGAGCGCAAAACAAAAGTGACCCCCTCGGTTATATTGAAAGGGCAGAAAATCGTGTGTATCCGTTACGGGCGGTCTAAATTTATCGATAGCCTCAACTATTTCCATATGAAGCTGAGCAATCTGCCAGCTACATTCGGATTAGGTACGCTTGATAAAAAAGGGTGTTTTCCGCACCTGTTTAATATACCCGAGAACGCCGATTATATAGGGCCTATTCCGGACGCGAGGTATTATTCGCCCGACTCGATGTCGGTAGGCGAGCGGGAGCGATTTTTAGCTTGGCACGCGCAAATGCGAGCTGAAAATTTTATTTTCGATTTCCGAAAGGAAATCATCGATTATTGTCGAATGGACGTGACCATTTTACGACGCGCGTGTCTCGCCTTCAGGAAAATTTTTCTCAACGTCGGAAACGTCGATCCGTTTGTAGTAGCTACTACAATCGCATCGGCGTGCTCGTACTTGTACCGAAAAAATTTCTTAAAACCCAACACTATCGGGATCGTGCCGACGGCGGGATACAGACGCGCGGACACCCATTCGCAAAAAGCTGTCGAATGGCTACTGTACTGCGAGCGCGAAATAGGCCGCGAAATCGTGCACGCGGGTAGATCGCGCGAGTACAGGCTCCGCGAAAATATTATCGTCGACGGTTATCTAGAGCCGTTAAATCCGGGCGAGAAGGCTATTATTTTTGAATATCAGGGCTGCTATACGCACGGCTGTCCTGTATGCTTCAAAAATAATCGCGACAAGCCGACGGCTCGAGGTACATCGTTTAATAGGCTATATGAAAATACAGTTGCAAAAATTGAGAAAATTAAATCGCTCGGTTTCCTAGTCCGCGAGATTTGGGAGTGCGAATTCGACCGGATGAAGCGGCAGAACCCCGAAATCGCGCGGTATCTCGCGAATCACCCGTTAATCAGCAAAATAACGCTGAACCCCCGCGATGCATTTTTCGGAGGTCGAACCGAAAATTTCGTTGCGTCGTACGAGGTAAGAGAAGGCGAACGCATCGGGTATACGGATGTATGCTCTCTCTACCCGTACATATGCAAGACGGGTAAATTTCCGATCGGCCATCCGCGAGTGCTGGTAGGGGCCGAGTCCGATGTGCTGACGGGCGGTGACCCGAATAATCTCTCTGCCGTAGAAGGACCGGTAAAATGCAGGGTTCTACCACCCCGCGACTTATACCACCCTCTACTACCCGTAAAAATGCACGGGAAGCTGCTCTTTTCGCTGTGTCGCACGTGTTGCGAAGAGCAGCGGCAGAGCGATTGTTGCCACGAGTCAGTGCGCGAGAGAGTGTTCGAGGGGACGTGGATCTCGGACGAGCTTCGTAAGGCTGTCGAGCTAGGTTATCGCGTGATAGAAATTTTAATAATCTGGCAATACGAAATCTCTCGGTACGATCCCGTAACAGGCGAAGGAGGACTTTTTGCCGAGTATATGAATACGTTTTTGAAATTAAAACAGGAGGCATCCGGTTATCCCTCGTGGTGCGTTGACAGTACGTCGAAGACGCGGTATATTCGCGAATACCGCGAGCACGAGGGGATCTCGCTCGAGCCCGAGAAAATCGAATCGAACCCCGGGTTTAGAAGCTGTGCGAAAATGGCTCTAAACTCGTTGTGGGGAAAACTCGGGCAGAGGAATAACCTCCAACAGACCGTAATAATAAAAAATCGCAAAGACCTACTCGAGCTACTTACAGACGAAGAGAAAGAAGTTATCGGTATAGTTATAGTCAATCCGGAAGTTCTCTACGTGAATTGGCGCTTTATCGACGATGCGATAGAATCCGCTCCGAACACTAATGTAGTGATAGCCGCCTACACAACAGCTCAGGCGCGCTTAAAATTATATAGTTATTTGGAGAGGTTAGGGCCGCGTGCGTTATACTGCGATACCGACTCGTGCATTTTTGTTTGCACGGATAACGTTGACGAATACAGACCTCCGTTGGGCGCGTTTCTCGGCGATATGACAAACGAGCTCGACGAGGGCGTATTTATAACGCACTTTTTATCAGGCGGTCCAAAGTTTTATGCCTATAAAACTTTTAACGTCGATAACGGCCAAATTAAAGAATTTTGCAAAATTAAGGGGATAAGGCTTAATTTTGCAAATTCTAACGCAATTAATTTCCGTAGCGTTAAGTTATTATTAGAAAAATATTTTAACGAGCGCGAGAGAGAGAGTGAGAGCAGTTGCACGATAACGCTCGAATTCGATAAAATCGGGAGAATGCCTGTTCATCGGGTAGTGACAAGAAGGGAAATAAAATCGTGCAGTATTGTACTAAAAAAACGCCGATTTATATCGCCCTCTTTGTCACTGCCTTTCGGATATCGCTGCTAATGTATTGTAAATTTCTGTAAATATAACATTATTATTATTATTATTATTATTATTGTGATTATTATTGTGATTATTATTATACTCGTCTTATTATATAATTAATAAAAAATAGTAAAATAGCGGAATATTTTATAAATGATTTTATAAATAAATATAATACCTTTTACATCCTCTTATTTTAAATAACCTATTTACAACATCTTTGTTAATATTTATAATTTTAATTCAAACACGATTGTCGAAAATTGAAGACTTACAAAATTTTTGGACTTGTTACGTAAATATTTTCTCTGCTTCTTGCACGGTGAGTAAACGCACGAGGATACTTTACGAAATAGTTTTTGTACTCGAGAGGTCTGTATCGCTAGCCGCTCTCGAGGAATCTACTTTACATTTGCATTCTAGATTACGCATAAGCTCGGCGCAGTGCGAGGGGTGTACATAAAATTGCCCACTTTCGCTATGATTGGCGTATCCGGAGAAGGGGAGGAGGAGGCAGCCCATGAAGCTCGTAATCGCCGAGTGCGTGAGGATAGATTCAGGTAGAATTTGGGGGCTGTGTTGCGAGTACTTGCCGCTTATTGTAATGATTTTGGGGAAAACCGGGGTGACGGCTCTCTTTCGAAAGCCAGTTGTGAGCCGTGCAAGATTTTACCTGCACGGATTTACAGCGTTACGTGGAAGCTTCGTAAGTTATTGCAGTTATTTGTACGAAATTTCGCATCGCGGTATTCGCAACACGATACTCTCGACGATATTTTCTTTTTTCTACGATTTTAGCTTGTATAACGGGCAACTACGCGCCTAGTATACATACATCTGTTTACGCGTAGATATACGCTACTCCGTGGTGCGCGCGCGGTACCGGCTAATCCGCGGCGCGCGGAGACGGTAAACGCTACTCCGCAGCGAGCGAGCGCGAGGTATACGCTATACCGCGGTGCGCGCGCGCGCGGTATACGCTTCTGCGCAACCCGTCGCGCGCTCAGGTATACGCTACTCTACCGCCGCGAACGCTATATACGCTACTCCGCGGCGTTCGCGGGGGTTACAAGCTCAACACCGCGGTCCGCGTTGATATACGCGTATCGATCCGCGCCGCGCCGCCGCCGCCGCCGCCGCCGCCCGCTCGAGGCTTTGAAAGTACATATACCGCGTATAAAAATACATTTATACATAAACTTTCATTAGTCGAAAAATGGACGCTCGATGGCGACATCCGTTTACAGCCTGTATAGCAGGTCCAACAGGCGCGGGAAAAAGCTGGTTCCTGAAGAGGTTTCTCGAGTATTTACCGCAAATGTGCGACGCGCGTTTCGACAGAGTCCTACTATATTACACCGAGTGGCAGGAGGCGTACCGTACGGACTTCAAGGTTGGGGGATCTACTATACCGATCGAATTTCGCGAAGGCCTACCGCAGCGGAGCGACTACTCGAGCGATACGAGTAAGAAAAAGCTGCTCATTTTGGACGATCTGATGCGCGAGTCGTCCAATGACATTGTGCTCGACTTATTTTCGCGTTCGTCTCATCATCTCAACTTGTCGGTTTTTTTAGTGACACAAAATATTTTTCATCAGGGAAAATCGCAGCGAGACATTAGTTTAAATTCGAAATACTTGGTCATATTCAAAAATCCGCGTGATAGAGCGCAGATTTAACACCTGGCGCGCCAAATTTATCCCGAGGATACAAAATTTCTGCAAGAAGCTTACATCGACGCCACGCGAGGTCCTCATTCCTACCTCTTTCTCGATCTGACTCAAGCTACAGCAGACGATTTTCGAGTACGCACCTGTATATTTCCGAGCGACAAAGTGCAGTACGCTTATATTCCAAAGTACGGGAAATCTCGTTAAAAATAAAAAGCGCGCGCTACGAGTCGCCACCGCGCAGTACTCGCAAAGCTATGGCGAGAATAACATCGCTGAGGCGCGGACTCTGTTGCATCCCTGCAGGTAAACATTTCAATAAGAAAAGAGTTGCAGTACTGAACGCGCTTTGTCACACCGACGGTCAACAGCGCACGGCTTTGCTGCGCACCGCTGACAAAAAACTCGTACGTTGCATATGCGAGTGCGCTCTGAATATCTTGCAAGGAGTCGTCAAGATCAAAGAATCGCAAAAACGTCGTCTCAAAAAACACAAAAACGTTTTGAGAAAATTGACCGAGATTGGATTTAAGAAGAATCGCAAGAACAAAGCAGTAGAGTGGGAGAAGAAAAAACGAGTACTGCTACAGCACGGAGGAGCCTTTTTGCCGATTCTTTTGGCACCTATAATAGGCGCGCTCGTCTCGAAATTGTTTAAAACCGATTGATAGCATGGATCACGCGAAAAAAATGATTGTCGTCCCGGAGGACGTATTTTCCAGAATGCAAAATGTTCAGGCGGCAGCACCCGTCGCCGTCGGTAACGAGACATGCGACAACACTGCTGCAAACGTGCGGCGACAATCTCTCGAGACTCGATTCCGAAATGCACGCGATTCTACACTCGAACAAATTTACCGACGAGCGCGAAAAATGCCAAAATTATTTGCAAGTTTTGCGACGCTATCTATTTTTTAAAGACACGGAGCGCTACGCAGCAGAGCACTCGAGCGAACGCGACATTGACGAAGTAGATGCGCCGATGACCGAAGATTTCATACTCGACAACATTCCCAAGAGTCACGTGCGAAAAGCCCGTCTTTTACTGAAACATTGGAGAGCCGCGGGCGATCGACTCAAGTGGGACGTCGCCGGTAGAGTCAGTATAGACGGCCGCCCTATTCAAGATTCGGACATTATAGAATTGATCACCGACGTTGTAGCACGCAAGAAAAAAACGGAGGAAGCTCCCGTCGGACGATTACCGTTTGCCAAATTCGTCAAAACAGTCGATACGCCGATTAATCTCATCGGAAACAGCGAAATTGTGAAAATTGGTAATATTTTAACAGAGCCGGCGAATACAAAAGTGAAACGACGAGTCAATCCGCTAGCCGACGAGCGTGCAAAAGTGAAACGTCGAGACAAACCGATAGCTGGCGAGGGTGCAAAAGCGAAACGGCGGGATAAACCGGTAGTCGACGCCGAGGCACCGCGAGTGCGACGATCCTATGGATATCAGTCCTCAGCTGTAGCAAAGCCAAACCGTCGCCTATTTTAACGAGAAACCGCACGAAAAAGAAGTGGCTGCGTTTAGAGTTTTAAAAAATTCAAAGCGAGAGGAAAAATGTCTTACGAAAAACAGTACTACGACGTATCGCACGAGGCAGGCTACGCTGGAGCCCGTAATCTCGTGCGCGTAAATCGTAAAGGAAAACTATTGAGCGATGCCGACAAGAAAGAAAAGAAAAGAATTTACGAATGGCTGAGCAATCAAGATGCTTATACGCTTCATAGGCCTGTGCAGCGCAAATTTCCGCGATTAAGCTACAACGTAAGCAATATCGACGACCTGTGGGAATGCGATTTACTTCAATTGACCACTGTTAAAGAGCACAACGACGGATACTGCTATCTGTTGGTAGTAGTAGACGTGTTGAGTAAGCAAGCGTGGGTAGAGCCTCTGCGTGACAAGACAGCGACGAATGTTACATCAGCTTTCAAACGTATACTTTCTCGAAGCGAGGGTCGCGTACCCGTCCTCTTGCAAACAGACAAGGGAAAAGAGTTTGTCGCTTCGCAGTTTCAAGATTTTTTAAAGAAGCGCGGCATCAAATTCCGCACAGCGCGCAATCCCGATATCAAAGCCGCTGTTGTCGAGAGGCTGAATCGAACCATTCGCGAACGCATGTGGAGATACTTTACGCACAGAAATACAAAACGATACATCGACGTGGTGCAACAAATGATCGATGCCTACAATCATACGCGGCATAGCGGGACCAAGATGCGGCCGTGCGATGTAAATATCTATAACGCTCAAACGGCGCGAGAGAATTTAGAAAAACGCTCCCGATTGCAGACGACTTACAAGTATCGCGAGAAGAGGGCGTCCGAGGCACTGAATAAATACAAGCCCGGCTCGTACGTGCGCATTAGTCGTACGAAAAATACTTTCGAGAAGGGTTACGAGAAGAACTTTAGCGAAGAAGTTTTCAAGATCAAGCGCGTATCGATTAGGCAGAATCTACCCACGTTCATTCTGGAAGACTTAAACGGCGAAGAGATTGACGGATTTTTTTACGTCGAGGAGTTGGCACTCGTCGGTGCTGATCGCATGTCGCATTCTGAACAATTTCAAATCGAGCGCGTGATTCGCGCAAAAGGCATCGGCTCCAAGAAACAACTATTGGTCAAGTGGGTTGGATACCCCGAAAAATTCAACTCGTGGATTCCAGCCTCGGAAGTGTCGAAAATTTAGAAAAATGGATTTCAACGATTTTTACATAGTTTTACCGAGTAACAGTAGCATGGCGTATTACAGCGATAAGACCACGGGCTGTTTTACGACGCAGCTCTCCCGCGAGATTAGATTGAGCGGCAATTGGTCGGTCGGCCTAGTCGAGATACACGTCCCGTGCACTGTTAATCACATTCAAGAATCCGACGCGTTTTACACCTTCAAACGGACCGTGGACGACACGGCCGAGACGCAGTTTTTCTCTCAAGGAAATTACGATAGCGTTGCTCAACTAGCTGAAGAAATAAATAAAACGAGCGTGTTCCACGATCATCTACACCTCGAGGAAGCGGCTTTTCAAAAGGGCTATTATATACTGCGCCGAAAATGCTCGTGCAAGGACCCGCACTTTATAACATTCAACGAAAAGTTACGTCGTATCTTTGGTTTCGAAAGCCCCGAGATAACTCGTCAAAATGGAACTTTTATAACCTCGGCACTGGGGAGCGTTGTCGCTTTGGCCGACAGACCGGCGTCGCTCTCTCGCGCCATACCCGATCAGCTTTACGTCTACACGGATATTTGCGAGCCGCATACCGTAGGTGACACGCAAGCATCTCTTTTGCGAATCGTCTCGATAGACAATTCAAAAAAATATAGGCTTGCCAGCAGCGTCGTGAGACATTTTTCACCAGCTCAATATATACCTCTCTTGCATCACAGCTTTCACTCGATCGTGATAGATATAAGGGATCAGCACGGCTCTCCGATACCATTCGAATACGGGACGTTGATAGTTACGCTTCATTTTAAGCGTAACCGATGAAATGAGTCATTATATTCGCTACTACGACGAGCAAATCGGCGGTGGTGGTATAAGACACGTTTTTTCCGGATCTACGTATCAGCGCGGCCGTGGTGTAGGCGCTTGGCTAGGCGGTTTATTCCGCCGCATTCTCCCCTACATCGCGTCAGGGGCAAAAGCGGTGGGAAAGGAGGCTGTACGCGCAGGTTTAAACGTTCTGGACGACGTTGCAAACAGTGGCTCCAATTTCAAGGAGGCATTCAAGTATCGGGCCAAAGAATCGGGTCAAAATTTGAAACGAAAAGCAGCTCAAAAAATTGCAGATATCATGAAAGGCTCAGGTTATAAAACACGTGCGTCGCGGCGGCGAGGTCAGTCGCGTAAGACACGCACGAGGAGCAATATCGTCAAGAAACGCAAACAGCCGCGGAGAAAGACGAGGGCTAAGAGGTCAAAGAAATCTAGAAAGAGAAGCGCGCCGAAGACTCTGAGGAGTGTGACAGATATTTTCGGACCTAGACGAGTATAGTTACGAGCATGGCGTTTTTACATTCTCACTCGTCAGAGTGTATGTCGAGCGAGCTGGATCTTTTTACCTTGCCGGCCACTCAGACATCCATAGAGAGCAGCAGTTTTCTTCATTACAAGCCTGTATCGTCTTTGAGCGACGATGTAGACGCCCCGCTGGAATTCGTCATACCGGCCGGCAGCGAGCATTATTTGGATTTGGCGCACACTATGCTACATATTCAAGCAAAAATCGTGCCCCAAGAAAGCTCGACTGCCGCGAGCGAGGATGTCAAAGTCGCACCGATAAACAATTTTCTACACTCCATGTTCAACCAAGTCGACGTTTATTTCAATCAAAAAATTGTTTCTCCCCCTAACAACGCATATCCTTACAGAGCGTACATTGAAACGCTCCTCAACTACTCGCCCGTTGCCAAAGCTTCGCACCTCACGGCGAGCCTGTGGTACGACGATACACCGGATGCTTTCGACGCACCGGCTAACGCCTCAGACCCAACACCCGTAAACCAAGGTTTGAAGAATCGTCAAATCTATTCGAGTAACAGACACTACTTTGACATGATCGGCCATATTCATCACGACCTGTTCAATCAGGATAAAATGCTTATAAACGGGGTAGAAATGCGCGTGCGGTTGGTGAGAAGCAAAGACGCGTTTTGCCTCATGGATGCTACCGCCAACGGAATTTTCAAAGTTCACATAAAAGAGGCCACGCTCATCGTTCGCAGAGTAAAAATAAGTCCTGGCGTTTTACTAGCACACGCGCAAGCATTAGCAAAAACCACGGCTAAATACCCTATAACGAGAGTCGAAGTAAAGTCATTTACGCTTCATGCAGGCGTAATGGGCGATTCGTTAGACAACGTTATACTCGGCCAACTGCCAAAGAGAATAATTATCGGATTTGTAGCGAACCAGGCGTTCAACGGCAATCGCTCCTTGAACCCGTTTAATTTTAACCATTTCTCGATAAATTATCTCTCTCTGTACGTCGACGGCGTGCAGATCCCGAGTAAACCTTTGCAGCCCAAATTCACGGGCAGCGGTAAACTTTTCATCGACACTTTTCAGACTCTCTTTACCGGTACCGGCGTACATTTCCTCAACGAGGGTTTCGGTATCGATCGCTCCAACTATTATCGAGGTAATTTTTTGACGGCTTTCGACCTTACACCCGATTTATCAGCGCACTGCGCCACCCATTGGAATCTCGTGCGTTCTGGGAGCATACGCGTAGAAGTGCGCTTCGAGACAGCGCTTCAAGCGGCCATAAATTGTATAATCTACGCAGAGTACGATAACGTTTTGGAAATCGACTCTAACCGTCAAATCGTAACCGACTTTAGCGCTTAACTGCGCGCGCATCCTATCCTACTCGGCTCACCATAAAAGCGGTTGGTCCAGGTAGTCCCGCCCTCAGTACCTCGACTCGACTTCTTTACGTTCACTACGGTCTAAAGCCTATCGCCTTCAAGATGACAGACTACGTGATTGAAATTCAAGGCTTCAGGGACGCGCATAAAAAATTTATTCCCAAGGAAGTAGCCGTTATATCTCTGCAAAGCCGCATCGTCGGACACTGGCTTATTCGCGCTCCAGGTAGTTTTTCCGATTTGCCGAGCGATATTCAACAAACGAATAATTATTGCACTCTCGAGGTACACGGCATCGAGTGGTACGACGGCGACATCTCGATAAAACACATGCGCCGAATTTTGTACAACTTGACAAAAAACGCTCGACGGTTATACGTGAAAGGAGAAGAAAAAGCCCGATTTTTGGGAGCTACAGTGGGACGCCGAGTTATCAATTTGGAAAATTTTAGCGTACCATCCAATCAAACGCTGGGAGACCTATTTCCAAACGTTTTAGTATGTTCTACTCACGGGATCAAGAAATTTGAAGGAAAAAAAGATTTTTGCGCTTTGCGAAAAGCCTATCAAATAAGAAGATGGATGCACGGCCTCATTCTCGATCAGCAAGGCCGTCGGGATAAGTACAATATAAATAGCGAGGCTTTGTACCAAGCTCTTGTAGATCACGACCGTCACGAGTTCTATCGAGATCATTCTACAGCGTACAGATTTGTCCGCACAGGATTCGATGTGATCGACGGTGTCGATAACGAGGACGACGACAAAGTAGAGAAGGACGAGGTAGACGACGAGGTAGACGACGAGGAGGACGAGGACGACGACGACGACGACGACGACGACCGCTTGACCATTATTGCCGGCGGTGAGGACGCTCAAGAGGCCGAGGAGTTTGTCGACGCGTAATGAATACGCAAGAAATCATAAGCGCCATTAGAGGATTGAAGGCAGACTCTGTTGGCGTGTACGCAGCAAACCACGTGCCTAGTTTTTTATCACCGCCCGCTGCAATTGTTACAAATTTGGATACGTCGGACAAACCGGGATCGCACTGGGTTGCCATTTACATCGACAAGCATGGATACGGAATATACTTTGACAGCTACGGAGTTGCACCCGTATCAAAGTTTCATATCCATCGACTCAGAAGAAACTGTCGTCGATTCCAATGGAACAAAAAGCAAGTTCAGAGCGTCGATTCCGAAGTATGTGGCGAGCATTGTATTATGTTTCTTTATCACATGTGCAGTGGGGTATCTCTGCGAAAATATCTACGTCTTTTTTCATCAAATTATCGCAAGAATGACGCACTAGCTGTAAAATTCCGTCGTGATCTTGCGAAGAAAATTAAAAAAAGCCGTTATCGTCGCCAAGTTACCGCGTTCCCACGCACGAGTTCTAGAGGTCGTGGATTTGGAAATCAAGGCTGTACATCTATGATTGGTTATTTGACCTAATCTACAAATCGTGTACAAACCTGTCGGTTCTCACACCTCGAGGGGCGGGGAAGTGACAGTTATCACCTAGATAAGAGTTTTCCGCCCTCCAAAGCATAAAGAATAACGACGGTTTCCACGGCTACGGTTCATTAACGAGAGTTTGTTATCGCTCGAGAAGGTTGGTTCTTTTGATTAATGTTTCTAAGAAATGAGAATAATTAATGATCGTTCCCACGAGCGTGATTCGTAGACGAAAATGTCATAAACGAGATTTTTCGGCCAATCGCTGGTAACCGTTCATAGACTAGACTCTGCGTTTGGCGTTGCAAGTCCAGTCGCTCGCCAGCATCCTCACCGATCACAAGTCGTTCCAGGCAGCTCAAAGTAAAGTATCAAGATGGAACTGAAACCCGTCACCTGCAATTTACTGTACTCGGCCACCTACGCAATCAATAGATCCAACTCGAAGAGGGTCACTACAGGCCTCGAGTATCATGGAGGGCTTTATCGTGCAGTGGTGAAGATTTGCACATCCGGATCGCCTGCAAAATACGTGACGCTGGATCCGCATAGCTGGGAGCAGCTGAAAGAAAAAATTGAGATCATGGTGGCCTACCTCGGAAATTCGTACACCTTTTACCAAGATTTTGGTAACCCTACAACCATCTACCTGACCGGCCACGACATCTTATTCACAAACTGCTTTGGAGCAAGAGCGGTTTGCATCACCGAGAGGCCAACCCCTGCAACACCCAGCGCGGACCCGCCAAAGGATGAAGGCCAGAACTTGGACGCAGAAACAACAATGCAGGAGGTTGCAGAACCACCCACAAAGAAGCAGAAGAAATTCGACAGCCCACCGAGCGCCGTGATGCATCAGGCGACATTTTTAGGCTTAAAACAGGTTAGCGAGTGTATAGATTTAAAATTAAAGCAGCTCGAGGAGATTTCCGGTTTAGTTAATCGCGCTACAGATTATATTTCAGAGTATATTAAAAATGAATTGAAACGGGAAGAAAACGATTCGTGTAAAGAAATTCTTAAAAATATACCCGCTTTTAAACAGTATTACGCGTTACGTAAAAATAAAGTCGAGGAGATAGTTAAGGCAAATTTAACTTTTGCGAGCGTTAGCAGCGATGTATTAGACATGGTTTTGACCGAAATTTACGCGTTTGCACTCGATAAAATAGCTAACGAAATTTACGACATTATGTTTCCAGTATAGATTTAATTTTATTATGCTAACTTTAACGTATAAATAGTTTGTAACTTTCAATTTGTGCTAGATTTAAGATGTAGATTTAATTTTAATTTTACACTAGATTTAAGATGTAGATTTAATTTTAATTTTACTAGCTTTAAGATATAAATATTTTGTAATCACTCGATAAATTAAGATGTAGATTTAATTTTAATTTTACTAGCTTTAAGATATAAATATTTTGTAATCACTGGATAAATATATAAAAAACTTGTACGTGCAAAAAAGTGTTGTTTTTTCATAAGAAACCTCATTGCTTTAATAAACCCCAAAGCCGAAATTTAGAGTAGGCTTTGCGGCACCGTGTTGTAGGGTATATATTCACATTCTCCTCTCGCCAGTCTCATTCTCAGCTCGATCGTCGAAGCGAACACTAGCAGGATGAGCAACAAAAAAATCGACGATAAAGAACCGCTCTTGGGCGGCGAATACTCGCGGTCCAGTGTGAAAAATCCTTTTTCATACAAGTATTCCAGCAACACGAAATCTTTTCCGGAAAAACAGGGATATACACCGATGACGGAAAAAACATCGTATACAAAGGATGACTATAAATCCTGCGTATACAGAACAAAAGATAAAAAATAATTTATAAATAAACTTTTAAAAAAATCGGTCCTTTTCAGGACCACATATTTATCAAACGTAGAACGAAACTTTTTACACGCTAGTAACTACGGCCGTCATACGCTAGCTGCTAACGGAGCTGACTTTGCGCCTGCTATACGCTAGTCGACCGTTACACGCTGCTTCGCTCTACAGCTAGCTATACGGGCAAGTCTCTAATGCCGAGAGGGGGCGGGAATTCCAGGCCTGGTATAGCGCGCTCTACTATACTAGCCGCTCAGGGCTGGTATAGCGCGCTGTACTATACGTAACCGCTCAGGGCTGGTATAGCGCGCTACATACATACCCGCTTGGAGAGGGGGCACCTGGACCGACAGCGGCGATAATGGTTAATTGATAAATAAGTGATAAAGATCTACTATACACCCTTATCTACTATAAGGGGCGGGGACTAACACCTCATTAACTCTTTATTACTTGTTTATCACCTAATTAGCCCCTTATCGCCGCTGCCGGTCCAGGTGCCCCGCCCCGTCTCTCCATAGTAGCCCACATACTACTATTATCATTTTACCAAAAATTATTCAAACTAGTTTATTCACATTTTAGATTTTTGAGTATTAAAGGGGTTTGTCTCCTTAAAAAATCATCACAAATTGTTTTTTATTCTTTTAGCTTTACCTTCATTGAAGAGAACTAATGGTGAAACAGACACTTCTGTTTTTCTCAATTAGAAGTCCCTAAAACTAAGTACGTTAGGTTCGAAAATTTATAAAGTGAATTTGTATACTCCCTATAACATCGTAACCTTGAGTCAAATTTGAATAATATACTGCTTCGTATTTTAAAAATGTTGCCACACATCATAATTTGCTTGTAATATTTGTATAAAATATTGACACAAAATTAGTTTTTGTACCTATGTAATTCTGTCGTTTCGAATGTTGCCGGAACATTGCATCAATAATATTGTACTATTAAATTTAGAAATATTCCAATGATCAAAATAATAGCCCTGCTAGAAATATCCGATTAAAAGTGGTTTAAAAAAATTAATTCATTTTAAAAAATATTCAACCGGATTCAATTTCAATCGTTTTTGATTAATTTAAATCCGGTATTTTTAGCAGGAAGGACAATGTTGCTACGTACATATAAATAAGAAGACTGATGTAATATAGCCCTAACATTATTGCTTTTGATAATACAATATTGATGCATAGGTACAATACGAAATGCAGAAAGCAAAAATTTTTTTAAATTATATCTATTATGTTATAGCAATCTTATGAATAGTTTAAAATTTAAAATCATGCATTGAAAAGGTTCGACCGAAAAAATAGATCGACACTAAAAAATTCATGGAGATATATTTTACAATTCGAAAGGACCTGCTAATTCTAAATTGGACCTCTCGACCATTGGAGAACCTCAAAAAATGCATCAAGTTTTAAAAATTGAAAAGATTTTCTGAGTTTTCAAAAATATTGTAAGTATAAAAGTGAGACAGACTGCTCTAATCTTACCCTAGAAGTACTTAACCCTAGAGTGGACGAGTGCAGACGTTTGTGCGTGAGAGCCAAGTATGCTTTCAGTTATTGCTACTTGTTTTATTTCTCTTATTTAATAAAATATTATTGTTACTGTTAATCTTCATATCACTAACCACATCTGCATCCTCGATTCCACAACATAGTCAATTTTTTTTAAATTTAAGAAAAAAGTGTTCTTGAAGGTTAAATCTGAAAGGAAGGTTAAATCTTGAAAGTTTAATCTGAAAATTATTTGCTGATAATTCGAGTTTTATGAATTTTTTTAACTTAGAAAGAAAGCAAAATTTATAAAAATGTTATTAATATGAATACTTTTTTTCTTTGAAACTATAATCAAAATTTTGAAAGTTTTTGCTATCAATTCAGATAATAATCAAACCTTTACAATACCTGCTTTTAAATTTTAAACAGCTTATATCGAAAAAAACTCCTAATATACTTAATCTAATTTAAAAATTTGAAAAAATGTAGGTACACTGTACATGCTCTAAAAAGAACAAGAAAAAAAGTTTGTGATACTCTAACCTTAAAATTGCGATTTTGACATGATTGTTAAGCTTTTCATGACTTTTTTCTTACTTGCTTCAATCGTGTAAAATGTACTCCTTGCGAAGAAATATTTTATGTAGAGTATAAGAATGACATTTTAAGTTTATCTAATCTTAGACTAATTTTTTTGCTCTGTATCTGTAAAAATTTCAAATTAAAAGAAGTCTTTTTTTGATAAACCACTATAATATTCCTACCAAGAAGTTAACATTAAACAATTTGTCAAGTAATCTCCAATTTTAAAATATAAGAAGTTATCAGGATTTATATAGAATACCACTGTTATATAGATATAAAAGAAAAATAAATCTATTGTGTGTGTGTGTGTGTGTGTGTGTATTTGTATTCGCGCTTTTTACTAATTTTTTGAGACTGGGATTGCAGAATTTCTAAAATTTTGCTACAACTCGCAACTTAAATTAGATATTGAAAGCGTATCATCTGTTTCTAGCAACTTCAATTAGAAAATATGTTTTGATATAGTATATAAAGATATTACTCTAATATGGGTAACTATACTTCTACGCATGCTTGCTCAGTCCAAAACGGATCGATAACGTAAGTTATAGACCTTTGTGAATGAGTACTACACATACTTAAACGAACGATTTTCGTTCATGTTCATAGAAAGGTACGTAAACATCAATATGTATTTCGTATAGTTTGCTTTTAATAACAAATGCTTTTACTAGAATTTCACTGTAGATATAGTAGAATGCTCTCATATATTATTATTTTTGTTACCTTTAACTTATTATTTTTGTATATTATATAATTTTTTATTAAAGTAATTTCTTTTGTTATTATTTTTTTCTCATTATTTCGGTTTGTATGTAAAAATATGAATAAGTAAAACAATTCACAGCACAGATAATGAATTTTTTCATTTGTCTCGAAATAATTTATTATAAGAAAATAAATAAATAAAAATGCATGATTTTTTAAACTTTTCTTGAATAAACAACTTATTATTTCAGACGAAAGATGATGCTTATTTTTTTATTATTCGTACAAGCAAAAATAGCATTCGGTTTTCGTGGTCCTCATCACCCTAGAAGCAGTATATCACATCATCATTATTCGCCGCAAAATAACATCAAACTTACCCAAGATGACGAGCTTCTCCATGATCCATTGTAAGTATAAAGAATTAGGAATTGTTGATATATATGTAAATAATAAAGTTAGTTTATTTTATGATTTATCTTATTTTATAATCTTCTTACCAAAACTCTGCCATATATATATATATATATATATATATATATATCCATCAGAAAGTTGCACTTTTTTATTTTTGAGGGCACACCTTTCAGAATATGCTAATTATATTTAGTAGCTCATTACAAATAACAAGCCATTATGTGCCTAGTCAAACCCGTATGTCAACAAAGAGCTACAGGCGAAAAACCGAAAAAAATGACCGAGATTTTTGCTTTAAAAATTTAAAAAAGGGCATTATCTATTACGGTATTACAATTTAATGAATTTTTTTCCATATACCCAGACTTAAAGTACACTAAAAGACCTTTAATTTGCATATAAATTTTTTTGGATCAGATGCACTGATCAAAAGCAGGGTTGCAAAAATTTGAATTATAGAACAAACAATTCACGATTCATTTTTGAATTGTGAATTGTTTGTCGTATAATTCCAAATTCAAAAATGAATTGTGAATTATACAACAAACAATTCACGATCCACATTGAATCGTGAATTATTTGTCGTATAATTCACGATTCAAAAATGAATCGTGAATTGTTTGTACTAGAATTCACAATTCAAAAATGAATCGTGAATTATACAACAAGCAATTCACGATTCAATTTGAATCGTGAATTGTTTGTCGTACAATTCACAATTTAAAAATGAATTGTGAATTAGTTATAGAATAATTCACAATTCCTTTTTGAATCGTGAATTGCTTTTCATATAATTCACAAATCTTTTTTGAATCGTAAATTGTTTTTTATATAATTCACAATTCCTTATTTAATTTATCCTTTTATTCATTATTTTATTCCTTATTTAATTAATTAAGTAGTATAAAAAGGAATTGTGAATTATTATATAACTAATTCACCATTCATTTTTGAATTGTTAATTATACGACAAACAATTCACTATTCAATTTGAATCGTGAATTATACGACAAACAATTCACAATTGAAAAATGAATTGTTTGTTACATAATTCACAATTCAAAAATGAATTGTGAATTTCATCGAATTAAATTCAAAATTGAATCGATTCTTTGCAACCCTGATCAAAAGATACACATATTTGAAGACAACGGACTCTGTTTCAGGCGCTTACGAAAATTTTACGCTTTTTTCTTTAAATCCTTTTAATTTTTTATCCAGGCTTTCGTTTTTAACGACTAATAGCTTAAATTAAAGCTCTTTTCTTCTACTTCTCTGCCAATAAGTTTAAATTAAATATTTTTAATGCACTGAGCTATATATATGCTTCTCCAGTAGATCTATTTTTGAAAGCATATACATAGCACACTATATGTTATAAAAAAAATTTGGACTAACTAACAAAACAGTAAAAGAAAAGAGCTTTAATTTGAGCTATCAAACATTAAAAACGCACAACTGGATCAAAAGTTTCAAGCATTTGAAAAAAGGGAAAAATCTCAGGATTTTCCAAAATCGAGTGATTTCATGGAAATAAGCAAGATTTGTCTTTTTTGATAACCTCGTACTTTCCGATCAACTTGAGAAGCATATAAAGTAGAAGAAAAGAACTTTAATTTGAGACATTAACCGTTGAAAACGTACGACTGGATCAAAATTCAGAAGAATTTCAAGAAACGGATAAACCTATGTATTTTGTATCGAGTATTTAAATGAAAAAACGTATTAAAATAATCGTTTTTCTTTTTTTATTTATAATTTCATGGTTAACGATTCAACTGATAGCTTTTCCAAGTCTCAAATTAAATTAAATCTCAAATTAAAGCTGTTTTCTTCTACTTTCATTCTAGTTTATCAGAATCAAAATTTTCTTATGTCATGAACTATATATATGCTTCTCAAGTTGATCGTTTTTTACTAATTTTTAGAAGATTATACATAGCGTATCGCTTGAGAAACTTCAATTTCAGATAAATTAGAAAAAAGTAGAAGATTGGAGCTTTAAATTAAACTTTGAAATCGGTTGGTTGGATTGGAAGGTACGACGTTTTGAGAAAAGACGAATATTGTAATCAATGAATCGTTCCATGAAATCACTCGATTTTCGAAAATCCAGAGATTTTTCCCTTTTTTCAAATGCTTGAAACTTTTGATTCAGTTGTGCGTTTTTAATGTTTGATAGCTCAAATTAAAGCTCTTTTCTTCTACTGTTTTGTTAGTTAGTCCAAATTATTTTTATATGCTTTCAAAAATAGATCTATTGGAGAAGCATATATATAGCTCACTGCATTAAAAGGATTGAATTTAAACTTATTGGCAGAAAAGTTGAAGACAAGAGCATTAATTTAAGCTATTAGTCGTTAAAAACGAATTCCTGGATAAAAAATTAAAAAGATTTAAAGAAAAAAGCGTAAAATTGGCTATTTTCATAAGCGCCTGAAACAGAGTTCGTTGTCTTGAAATGTGTGTCATTTGATCAGTGCTTTCGATACAAAAAAATTTATATGCAAATTAAAGGTCTTTTTTAAAATCCATTAAATTCTAATACGGTAGGTAATGCTCTTTTTTAAATTTTTACAGCAAAAATCTCGGTCATTTTTTTCGATTTTTCACCTGTAGCTCTTTGTTGGCATACGGGTTTGATTAGATACATAATGGTTTATTGTTTGTAATGAGCTACCAAACATAACTAGCATGGTGCGATAAGTGTGTGTCCTCAAAAATAAAAAAGTGCATCTTTTGGACCGAGTTGTGTGCCGCTTTCTGGTGGATTTCCACATATACATGGGTGGTTCTCTGTGAAATCGAGAGGTCAAAATTTAATTTTATTTCTAATCATATTAAATCTCTTCTGCTTGATGAAATACACCTCCCTGAATTTTTTCAGATTATTTACATCGATTATCTCTGAGTTACAGGGGGTCAAAGTTGGTAAAAACAGGTTTTTTAGCATTTTTCGCTCGTTTAAAAAAATTCATAGCTCCTCAGGGAAGCATTTCTCAACGTAGGAACATATAACACTTTTATTTTAGCAGATTTGTTTAGTTTTCAAAAAAAAAAAAAACAGTAGCAGAAGTGAAAGTTTGCTCCGGAGTACAACTATCAAGAAATTCATGAAGATACCTGTTTTCAGTACAAAAGAGTCTGAAACTCCCAGAATGTGCCAGAAGTACTCTAAGCTAAAAATCTAAATATCACTTGTCAATATCAAAAAATTGGATTTCCTATCTGAAAAAATATATTTAAACAGTGAAAAAATTTCTAAAACAAAAAGTATTCTTGAGATTTTTCTTAATTTCGCTTCGTTTCCAAGCTAAAAATCGATGAAAATGAAGAATTTTAATAGTAAATTCGATAAAAATGCTTCCGAGGAGCTATAAATTTATGAAAATCAGCAAAATATGCGAAAAAACCTGTTTTACCAATTTTGACCCCCTATAACTCAGAGATAATCGAAAAATCGGAAAAAAATTCAGGGAGATGTATTCCATTAAGTAAAAGAGATTTAATATGATTAGAAAAAAAATTAAATTTCGACCTCTCGATTTTACAGAGAACCACGGATATATATATATATATATATATATATATATATCCGTACCACACACACACACACACGTGGTTTTCTGTAAAATCGAGAGGTCGAAATTTAATTATATATATATATGGTTCCATGTGAAATTGAAAAAATTAGTTTTTACCTAACCAAAAATATATAAATATTGTTCTACGGTGTCAAAACATCTCGTGAATTTTTTCAGTTTCTTTTCATCAAGTACCTTCGAATTACTGAGGGTCAAAGTTCATGAAATTCGTGTTTTTTTCATTTTTTACCAATATTTATTAATTCATAGCTTTTCAGGGATGCATTTTTCAACAAAAATGCATAGAGTACTTTTTTTAGTAAATTTTGTCTATTTTGCAAACAAAATACTTTTAAAGTTATATATATATGTTATCATGTTCTTATATCCAATTTAAACTCTAAAATCAGTGAAACTGAGATGTTGATCCAGAGTTGGACAACCAAAAAATTCGTGAAATACCCCTTTTATAGTTTAAAATTACCTGCAAACTTTCAAAATAGGTTTCAAAGATTAAGACCATTTAATATTGTTTCCTTTTGGAGCTAAAAAAATGTTGCATTTTTTATTGTTTAATTTGGATTTTTGTTGATTTTCAGCTCGAAAAGGAGACAATATTACGAAAAATTACAAGAATACTTTTTTTCTTAGAATTTTATTTCTATTTAAATGTAATTTTTTTGGTTGAAAAGTCCAAAATTCTTTTTTCAAAATTCATATTTGGAGTTTTTAGATCGAACCTTAAAAATTTTGAATTTAAATGTCTAAATTACATATAAAGCTTCTGAGATATATATATCTTCTACATATTATATAGTTGTAAGTTAAAGTGCTGGCTTGAACGAGGGCCTGAACTCCTTCACGCTCCCCCTTACACCCCCACCTCAAAATAACGTAAAAATGTGTCATTTTTACGTTATTTTTTGGTCAGCCCCCCTCTCTGCGCCCCCCTCACAACCTTCAAAAGTTTCCCCCCCTCAAAAGACTCAGTTTGCGAGTTATGGAAAAGGTTGCTGAAATTCTTTGTGAATTGTTGCATTGTATCATTTTACTAAATCAAGAAGCGCTTCTCGCAAGATTTTTCTGACTTATAATTATTTTTGTGGAAAATTTTTTAGTTAATAATTTTATTTGGAGCATAGATATACACATTTGTTACAAGTCTATTTCAAATTATATTCGAAGTGAAAATTCGTGGTGAAAAAATCTTTTATGCTGTTAGAAACTTTATAACCTTTAGATATACGCGTATATGTGAATTTGGTTCCGCCGTAATTCGAACATCGTGAATCACGCATAGGAACCCGCAGCAACTTCGTGGTTATGGTTGTTTGTTTTGATTTTAGTTTTTGGCTTAAAATTAAAATTAAGGAAATTAGCGAATGCAGCAAGGTTATTATATAAATACAATGAATAAATATAATAAATATTATATGAATTCAATAAAGTTATTATATAAAAAGTTGATAAAAATATTATAAAATTATATTTGAACGCATTTCACATGCAGACTTAAGATTACTGCTGAGGGGGTTGGCGAGCGGAGCGAGCAGGGAGGTACGGAAGGGAGGGTACGTTATGTCCGGATTATTTATACACACACACACACACACACACACACACACACACACATACACTAGAGGGTACCCCCATGCTCGCTCCGCTCGCCAACCCCCTTCGCTTCAATTTCTAATTTTTCGAAGACCTTCAACTTATCATTTCAAATCATAATGATTTCCCGTTCTTCCTATATTTTCAATCATGACCTTCACCCTCCAGCCATGTCGTAATCCCTACGTAACCCTCTACGTATTACCTTCACCTATGACTGAGCTTCCACCTATCATTTCCAACATCCACCTGCACCCTCGATCTATCACCTCAACACTTTATCTATCGTTTCCGCTCTTTTCCTATCACCTACATCCTCCACCTATCGCCTCCAATCATGATTCCTTCAATCTCCATGTATTGCTACCAATCATGAGCCCTTCACCCTTTACCTATTGCCTTCAATCATTATCCCCTCACCCTCCAGTTTTTATCATTTCAAATTATAATGTTTTTATGCTCCTTCTATCCCTCCATCGTGCCCGCAGAAACTCCACCCTTGACCTATTGCATTAATTTATTACCTTTAACCTTCACTTATGATTTTCACGTTTTGCCCATCACCGTCACAAATAATCTCGTGCATCCACCTATGACTTCCAACATAACCCCATCACTTCCACCTATTATCTCTACCTATAGCCAACACCCTAAACTATCATTTCCAATCGTAACGATTTTACCTTCCTCCTACCCCTCGACGTTGTACTTAGCACTTCCACCCTCCACCTATTGCATCCATTCGTGACCATCACCCTATACCTATGATCTTCAAACTCCACATACGACTTAGACCTATCACCGCCACCCATAACCTCGAGCCTCTACCTATCGCTTTCAAGTATGTCTTCCAGCCTCCACATATTGCTTTTAATTGTACCCTCCAATCTCCCTATGGTCTCCAGCCTCCACCTATAGTCCCATCCTCCACTAATGGCTTTTAATCAAGACTCCACTCATTCCCTTAACTAAACACCTTTAACTTATCATTGCAAATCATAACGATTTCACCTTTTTCCTAGTTTTTCAATCATGGCCTTCACCCTCTATTTATTTTGTAACCCAAATGTAACCATCTACCTATCACCTTCACCTATGACTTTGAGCTTCCAGTTATCATCTCCAACCTTGACCTCCAACATACACCTATTACTTTAAGTCATGATCCACCTATCACCTGCAGTTCTGATCTCTAATCATATTCTTCAGCCTTCATATATCGTCTTTACCCTCCAACTATCGTTTCCAACCTTTTCCGATCGCCTACATCCTCCACCTGTCACCTCCAATCGTGATCCCTTTACTTCCCACTTATAGCCTTCAATCAAGACTCTTCGCTTCTAACTATTACCTTCACCTATGTTCTAATACCTATATAGTCCTCTATCTATCACCTTCCATTTATCCATAACTTCTATTTATCTCCTCAGATCATGACATCCACTCATCGTCTCCATTCATAACCTGCAGCATCTATCTATCACCTCAAATCATGAGCTCAACCCTCCACCTGTCATCTCCAATCATAACCTTAATCTTCCTCCTGTCATCTCCATTCTTCTATGCATCATTTATTACCTCCAATCATCAACCAAAACAACAACCCAAAGCATCAACCTATCATTTCCACCTATCATATCTATTTATAAACACCACCGTCCATCTATCGGCTACATCCACCACATAAGATTATTTATAGATGAACTTTATAGATAATGTTTAGAAAAAACTAAAAAAAATCTACGCATTGATTTTTTGTATATAAGTTATAATGATCAAAAAGTCAGAAAATTTTATAGAATTCTTCAAGTTCCAATCGAACACCAACGCCAAATGGGGGGGGGACCCCCTCCAGTGTGTGTGTGTGTGTGTGTCTATATATATATTAAATTGGAAGTATTTTTCGTAGAAACTAGAGAAAATTTCCTTGAAAAAGTATTGTATGCATTTTCGACGAAAAACACTTCCCTCAGGAGCTATGATATTTTTGAAAATTGGCAAAAAATGAAAAAGTGCTGATTTCACCAATTTTAACCCTTTGCAGCTCGAAGGGGCTTGATGGAAAAAATCTAATAGAATTTATGGTGCTGTATTTCTTTGAGTAGAAACGATTTAGGATAGTTTCAATAAAAGAGAAATCACCCATATATATACACAATATGTTAGCACTTGCTTAGAACCAATTTAAATACTGAAATTAGTGAAACTGAGATTTCGATCCGGAGTTAGACAACCAAAATTTCATGAAGATACATTTTTAATGTGCGACTATACTCATGTAAGTCATTTTATGGAGTAGACCCTGTAATTGATGCAATAAATCAAAATATCACTTGTCAAAATGAAAAAATTGGATTTCTTATCTGAAAAAGATATATTTAAGCAGTAAAAAAAATGTTAAGACAAAAAGTATTCTTGAAATATTTCTTAATCTTGCTTCGTTTGCAAGTTAAAAATCGATGAAAATGTCGAATATTAACCGTAACTTATATGCTAATTTAATTTTATTAAATAATAGTTGATTTCATTGAATATATTTATACTATAAAAATTTTTAATTTGCGCTTTGTATACATGTTGGCTCATCATATATAATTATCGAAATAGTTTTTTAACTCTTAAAAATAAAATCTTTATGCTGATGTAATAATATTTCAGGCATTTGGCAGAAGACTTAGGTCCATTAGCATCACAATTAGACATAACGCATATGCCAGAGCAAGAGCTGGATTTTCACTATTTTACGTAATAAAAATTAATATTATATCTGTATTGTCAAAGTTTATGCTTTTAATAAAATTTTAATATTTTTTGGCAGACTTCATGATATTGATAATAACACTAAATTAGATGGTTTGGAAATCTTACATGCAATTCAACATACTATTCATGATCATAGTAATGAATACTTTGGTAATGAATCTGAAAAAAATAATAAGGAGATTGTGAAAGACGATCTGCCTTGGATTGTTGGTTAGTCTTTTATAATTTATATATGTAGGCATTTCTCAGAAGAATCTAATTTTGTTTTTTGCACGGACTAAAACGAAAGAACGTTAAAATGTGTGCGGTTTGAAAATGTGTTCCTCTTAGGAAACCGATTTGAAACTCAAATAATCAAAATTCAGCAAAACTCAAAGTTTCTAAGAAACGTCTTTACATATACGTAATATGTGCCCATATATGCATAATTTATTCACAAAGTAAATATGTTTAGGTTTAATTGATAAAGTATTAGAAGAAGATGACCTGGATAATGATGGATATTTAGCATATGTTGAATTTGTACATGGACGGCGAAGGGGTCAACGAGAAAGTATCAAGACAATTTGGTGAAATCAAATTTTATAAAATATTCTGTTTAAATACCTGTTCAATGTGCAACGTCCGACTTTTTAAGGTAGCCAATAAAGTTGCTTTTCCAGTTAATAAATGCAGAAACGTGAGTTGAATATAGCCACTGCTTTCATTTCATATAATTTGCATATAACTTTAATGTTAATGTATACACTGTAATTATTCTATGATATGAAAGCAAATTTAAAATGAACTGAATGGAATAATCGTTTAGTCAAAATTCAAGATGCCGGACCAATATGGCGAACGAGAACCCGTAAAATGAATGAAAATCGATATACTCAGAATGAAAATCAGTTCCTGCTGGTTTTAAAGTTACTGGTTACGAATTGATAAAAGATTCTATCGTAAAGTTTAGCTATGATGATGAATTCGAAATATATAATCGCGAAAACTCCCGTGTGTGTTTACTAAAGAATATTTAATGGAGCAAATTATTCGTTTAATTAATTTTCTCACATTTTTATAACCGCAAGTTATTTTTAGTGAATACATGATAAATTTAAGGGTGGTAGGCCTAAGATAAACGTTGAAAATAACAGAGCTGAATTTATTCATTTGCAAAATAAGACTACTTAACCTACGTAAATATGACTTTTGGTACTTGAAAATATATATATCATACTTTATTTTGTCACAATAAAATTATGACGAAATAGTACTTCTGGGCCTCCATAAGGCCTAACTTCTTATCAATCGTTTTTCATCAGACTAGGCTTAAGGAAGTATCAAACCCATAGTGACTGGTCAGTAACGGTGTGGCAGACAAATACTTTGATCTCAAATAATGTAACGAATTATGCAAAACCAAGAGATACTTGCTCTTCGTATTGGCATTATCGATCATTGTGCAAAGTTTGGAATCAAAACATTCAGGCACCGGAAAGAAAAGCTTGTCTGAAAATCAGTAGTTGGAATCTAACATAACTTACTTCTGCTGAGAGCTATTGATTTTCGGACAAGCTTTTCTCTCCAACGTCTGAATATTTTGATTCAAAACTTTGCAGAATCATAGATAATGCCAATATAAAGGGCAAGTATCTCTTGGTTTTGCTTAATTCATAATAATAATTGAGACCTAAGTATTTTTCTGCTGCGTCGTTACTGACCGGTCACTTGTAACGGGGCAATTTGGCCTTAGCGTGGCGACCACGGTTTGTCGCCGCGTCACCGAGTCTTACCTGCGTACAAGCTCTTACACTCCCCGGCGTAGCTTCTCGGCGAACCGCCTACTGCGTCTAATATCTATAGCCAAATGCGACGAATACAAATGTGTGATGCGCCCGAGCATCACACTTACCGTGCTAATAAATACTATTTGGATTCGGACGAAAGGACGAAGTGAGAATACAAGGAAATTAACACTCGGAAAATAACGTTAGAGAATGGAGTCGTTGACTCGTGTATTGTAAAATAAAATAATATAAACGTCCGCGTCAATGGTCGCTCGCGCGACAGCGGGAAGAAATTCGCTCGCACTTGTACAAAGAAGGAACGAGTATTCCGTGGCGGAGAATACTCGGTCAACGGCGACTTTGCCAAGAAAATATGTTGTATGAAATTCGACTTACAGTCGTGCGAAGCACGTGTGGCTTCCTCCGCACTCAAACACGAGCCGCTGCTCTTCCACGGGAATCGCTCTCAAGTCCTCGAGGATAGCTCGGAGAAGGCGTCCCTTCTCCAGCACAAGAATGGAGTTGATCCTCAATTACCTTGAGTTTTTGCCGATTAAGATATAGCGTCGCTCGGGCACAACGGTGACCTTGCACAAGGTATAAATTGCACGCGAAGTACCCACCGGCGCGGTCAAATCGAATCTGATCTATTCGGCGCGCGGGCCTTATCCTATTCTTCCCCCGCGCATCCCTTACCATAATACACGAACGAAGCTTGCTGCTACGTTCACATCGTGCGACATAACGAGCGCGCGCTGCTCGAATAGCGCGGTCTAATCTCTCGTTACACACTATAGGCTTCAGAACCCCTTAAAATTTTCCTTATGAATTGTCTTATAGACACTACGGATTACTATTTTAAAATAATCCTTATTTTTATTTATTTGGAAACTTATACGAACTATGCAAATAATATAATAGTAATAAATCTCATATAAGTGTGTCAAATGAGTAAAAAAATAATTTTTTTAAAAAGGTAGCCCGTAATGTCTGTAGCGCTATTCATAAGAAAAATTTTAAGCCTAGTCTGATGATAAACGACTTAAAATGCAGAAATTTAAGGCTTAAAATAATGGGCCTTATCGAGGCCCAGATTCATTATATAGACAAGTTTAGTATGCCAAAATATATATTTTCAATTACAAAAAGTCATATTTAAGTAGGTGAAATAATCTTATTTTGCAGATGATGATGCATTTTCTATTATTTTTAACGTTTAACTCAGGCTTACTCCTGAAAGGAGGTTTGGTCGTATTTAATTGAGGTAAAAAATTCTATCGTAAAGTTTAAGTATTTTATGTAGCCCGAGTCAATTAAAGTATATTTTTAGTACGAATAAAAATCAAAAAATCATCAATGTCCAAATTTTTTGGATTTTTATTTTAAATCTGACATATTGCTACCTCAGCGCTATCTAAATGAAATTTCGACCCCATCAATCGAAAGAGCGACTACAAAAATAGTATGTACGGCATATCTACCACGAGTTTATGGTCATTATTTTATCATTCGTGACGCTTAAAATGCCAGTTAAAAGTCTTCATTCTTTGGCGTTAATGGGTTTAGACATTTTGAGAATATTTAGATTAATGTGCAGCAAACCTCAGTGAAATTTCGTATGCTTTCAATGAGCTTATCGCATAGTGTCCGACCGTCTATTTATTTATAGATATGTAAACCATATTGTAAAATAGGATTTTTTCATGAATACTTTGTACACAGAATATTAGAGATAACCATAGGATTCTCATATGTAAGATAGCAGTCTATAATATAAGTACTTAACAGAAAATTAAATGGAATAACGTATAGTATCGTAATATGGTTCTTTGTGTAAAAAATTAATTAGGGTATTATATGTGTACTAGATATTTTACATTGTATATGTTGAAAATTTAAACTTTTACTTGTTACCTTACCTTAATTCATTATGTATGCATATAATAAAATAATGTTATTTATTTAATACATTTATTATTGTTTATAATGCAACTAAAAACTGATAATGAATTATGTGATATAAAATTATAATATTTTAATAAGGTTTGAGTGGAATAAATATAAGATTAACTTTAAAAAAATTTTATTCTTTAATTATTAAATGTAAACGAAAAATACTTAATCGAGAGCCATGCCTTCATCGTCATCGTCTTTTTTACCACTGGTGGTATCACTTTTGGAATCTTGCTTTTCAGTTTTTGACTTATCTAAAGACTTATCGTGTGACTGCTTAGAATCTGTTGTATCAGAATGCTTAGAAGCTGCATCGCTTGCCGGCAACTTGTTTACAGCTTCGGTCTCGAGAGCATTGACAAAATCCTGGATATTACCGCTGGTGGCAGCATGGATAGCTTCAGATCCTAATCCAAACTGTTGAACAACAGGGGCCGCCTGGCCCGACTGCAAAGCAGACCAAAATAGTGATAGCGCCTGCGAGAATTGAGGAGACGAAAGAGTGGTTGAGAGGCTGTCGCCGGCCGGCAAGTATGCGCTTATTACATCCTCCAGGCTTTCGCAAGTGGAGATGGCCGCTGGGATGGCTGAGCTCAGTTCGCTCGCTACGCCCCTCTGTCGGACAAAAGCTATGTTGTAGCTAATCGAAAATAATAATATTAAGGATGCCGTTATAAATATTCAACGACTATTACCGTTCGTCAGCTACAACAAGCTGTTATTTAACAACCGACCAACGAATTCCACCACTCTTATCGCTGCTTAACATATTGATAAGATCAAAAACTAATGACTGTGCAATTATGTATTATTCGATAAAATTTCATAGAAAATAAGAAATCTTAGATTACTATTTAACTGTTTGTTGCAATTATTAAAAATGTGCTATTGAACTTTTTTCAAGCAGTTTGAGAGAAAATGTAGTTTTGTTTTGATTCAATGGAGTGAAAAAAGATTTTCAGATGAAAATCTAAGAGTACGATAGCTAGTACATTTGTAAGCAAGCAAACAGCTACTATTTTCAGGAGGATGGTAAGTATAGATAAGACGCTGGCGTACTAAAGTACTTAAACGGTTATAGGTACAATTCTCGTCAAATTTTTTCAAAGATTTTTCTACAAAGATTTTCTTTGAGTTTTTGGTCGTAAAAAGCATCTTTTAGACATTTTTTGGAAAAAATGTCTAAAAGTTAGTTATTGTGTGTTCTGCCTAAACAATATTGCATAATCACACTGAAGGGTACTTGAGTCAAGGAGACGACCTATATCTCTCTGTAAAAAATTTTTAATTACCGACTTTTGATAGCCGTGCATTAGATGATATTAAAAATTGCAAGGCAATACAGTACAGTTGCAATTCTATTATTTTTCAATCTTATTCATATCTACTATCTTATAGGCTAATTCATATGCATATCCTGTTTGCATTATCACAATTTTGGTCGTTTTTTGAAAAATGTATCGATTTTCTAAGTTCATCCTAAATTCAAAAGTTTCAAAAGCACGTTTTTGTTTTCACAAATACTTAAATACAGAAACTTGTATTATAAAAATTTATCTTTATTTTTAATTGCATAGTATAAAATTTTTGAACTTAATTATTTTAAAACAAAAAAAGTACTAAAAAGATGAACAAGATTTCTGTGAGAAACTTTCTATGTAAGATAACAAAAGATAAGTTGAAAAATATCTTAAACTTATTGTCGTTTGAAATAGTACAGGTACAAATTTTTTGTTTCTTTTTTTGCATATAAAAATGATTATGCGTAGTCGAAAAACGCACTCGATCCAGCCCTTAGACTGGCATACATTACACTTTATATTACAATAGTTTGAAAAGCGCTACATTTTTTATCAGAAAAGTAAATCGAGAATCGAGTTTTTTCGATCCATAAATTTATCGATATGATATTATATATTTATTTGATTGTATGTTATGACATTTATTTTTTTAATGTACATGTAATCCTTATTTTTGGTCTCTGCAAGAAAAGAGTTAAGGTTGATCATCATAATGACAACATAAATTATAGTTTGGAACCAACAGTAGCAAATGTAACGACGAATAATGTAGCCTTAATTAGACTATAAATGATCTTACATGGTTATAACAGATTTTCGAGGTAAAGAGGAAGAAAATAAAGTGGGTTGGTCTGGTTGGTACCATAATACCATAGCTGTTTTAGTTCTGCAACGAATGCGTAGTGACATGTAACCTAACCCTATATACCAGTCAATTGAAAATTATTGTAAAATTATTATAGTGCATATATGTGTATGTCCTTGGCTAATAATCAAAATGTGAGACAAATAATCAATGCAAATCCAAAATTTGGATTTCAGTCTCATTTCAAATATAATAATAATACAGGCCTAGCAAGTGGTTTTATACCTTCACTTACATTGCATTTTCTTACTTTTCTCTATTTCACCTCTTTTCTTCTCTTCCCCCCTTAGTCTTTTATGACAGGGAAGGCATTTTCGATAAGGATAACTGTCAGACTTAAACATTGCCAGTTAAGCCGGCACTGTCTGACCCCTAAGGGCCATCGCGTGTACGTTCCCAAGATAGCTTTACAGAGAAGACCCTTTTTCCAAGAGCCAGCTTCCCGTGTCCCGTCAGTAAGGTCAACGAGTTGGCTAATCCGCGGGTTCTACATTACCCCCTGAGTGTTCCTAACACTATCACGCAATTCCGCCCATAGTCTCTCGCCTATGGAGCAAGGGAAAACTGGAAATTATGCTGACGAGAAATTTAAGGGAAAAACTTGCCTACACAACTATACAAAATTCAGATATACAGCAAATTCAGATATATTTATACAAAACTTTTCATTAGAAACCTAACAGCAGCCTTATATAATAATTTTACAATCAATTTCAATTAGGATTATAACAAAAATGAATCGTTGATAACCACACTAACGGTTAGGTTACTTCTCACTATACGCATTTGCTACAGAAAGGGTTAAAACAGAGTTGTAGGTAATTTATATTGTCATTATGGTCATCAACGTAAACTATTTTCTTGCAAGGTATAGTTACGATAATTTCTAATCAATTAAAAAATTTTTAAAATTACCTGAACATCAGCTTCTGCATTAGGAGGTGTCGGTATTCCTGACAAAAAGTTTTGTAGATCACTGAGACGTATTCGATTATCAGGAACTACAGATGCATTCGATTCATTGCCTTTAGCTGGTGAAGATTTATTGCTACCTTAAAAAGTGAAATAAAATAATAAAAATCTTTACTTGTTTACTCCTGCTGGTATTTATGAATTTATTATTATATTGACGCCTAAGAGGTAAAATACCTTTTACCTCACATTGAGCCGAAAGTACTAATTTATCTCCAGAGTGCCTATAGAGAAGTGCTTTATTTCAGCGCTAGTAAAATTGGCCTTCTTACTCGAATAATAATAGAAGCAATGTGCTTTTAGACCTATATCCAAATTGTAACCGAAATAATTCTTCTATAGCACTGTGCGGCTTAAGTACGCACTTACTAATCCCACGGTGCCGGAATGGACTTCTTATGACACGATAATCGTGGCAGTGGACTTAGGGCAGACAGATGTTATAAAATAGTATACGATACTCACGTCCTAACCTCACTCGTTACGCTCATACGCTTATACACATCGTGCCATAAAGAACTACTTATGTACTATATTAATTCAAACAGTGAGATAATATCTTTTTTCTTGAAGGGTTATCCGAGTAAAAAACCTCATATACCCATAAACAAGTGACCACACTCTTTGTTACAAAATTTATAAAATCTGCTACAGATTTTCTGACAAAAACTCAGGGCGTTAGTGTAGTCGTAATCTGATGTATTCTTGAATTTCAAAACCAGGAAAAGAGAGACACGAAGTTTAAAACCAAAATATTCATGCATTAGAGAAAAAAATACGAATAAAAATCAACAACTGTATCCCGACGTAATTGCTTTTGCTGACAGCTACTGATTTTTGTCCTCATTTTTTTCTTCAATGTCTGAATATTTTAATTTCAAACGAAGGGCAACTATCTCTTGAATTTGTGTAATTCATTACATCTATTGAGATCTAAGAATTTTTCGACCGAATCATTATTGGCGGGTCACCATGCACTGAGGAAAAAATATGAATGAAACAATAGAATTTTCAGTTGAATACTGGCAATAGCATATTCTATTATTTTAATAGACTTTGGGTAGTTGAATCAAAGATCATTCGGTAATTAAATCAAAGATTTTTTCTATTTAATGAATGCTTAATTTTCTTAAGCCAAGAAACACTATTTGCATTAAATTGTTAAAAGATTTGTGTTTTTTCTTACTGGCTAAAAAGTCACCCTTTACATTTAGTTCAGCACATTTGTATTTCAGATACTTAACACTTTTTTATACTCACAAACTCTGAAGAAAGTCCTGATATGAGTGATCGAATTTCGCCTTGTACTTATACATTAGTTTTTAAACGCTCGCAGTTAATATCACAGATAAATCGCACGCATTTTTTGGTGACAGGTCATATTGACGCCCGTACCGGCTGTACCGGCCAAACCTACCCACTCTCCCCAGTACGTACGGCGTCAATGTGACCGAACAGCTAACATGCGCAGAACGTGGCGCCATTTTCCAATTATTCAATGTTTCCATTAAGGTGGTTTGGGCAAATTGTCGAATAGGCTAGAAAAAAAAAATAAAAATATCTTCTGAAAGTGCAAGATTCAAGTTATTTTTAAAGATTTTAAAAAGAATGGGTTACCGATGATATAGAAGAGAACAAAATGTGTACTTTTACATAGACTCTTATGGAAAAATTTCAATCAAAACTCTTGAACACTGAGATAACCTCGAAAAAATGCGAGATTGACATGAAATGGTATTAATTTTAAAATTCGAGAATCGTAGATTATGAATATATAAAAAACTAGGGGGGTACCCCCCTACTCGCTCCGCTCGCCAACCCCCATTAATTCAGTTGTTATTTTGGTAATGTACAAAAATAATTTACAGCAACAATTTCAAGAATTGATTTTAAACTTTTAGATTTTCAAATCTCAATTTTTAAATATATGCATATTTTATTGACTGTTGGAACAATAATAATTCTTAAAATTTGCCTACTGTCATAAAATTCATGGTATATAAATGATACTGAAAAATGTTTTTATAAAAATAGTTCACCCATCAGCTCCTGTCATCTTCACCATTCAATCTTTATCTATCACCGATCATCTACATCTTCGATACCTCGACTCTAGTTTTTTTCTCCAGCGTCCACACACAAACCTTTACCTATCACCTTGACCCATGACCTTTTCATCCACCTACATCTACCCATAAACTCCACCGTCTCTCAGCTATTAGCACCTCACTCACATCACTGATAATCTCGACCCATGAGGCCGATTAAATCATAAAATCTACCCTTTACCTATGACTTTCAACTAAAATTATTGTTCTGTGCGTATGTTCTCCACCTATCACCCCAATTTATTACGTAACGCTCCACTTATTACACCAACCTTATCTTCTTGACTCTCCACCTATCATTTCCACCTTCCATCTATCGCCTCCAATCACGTCCTCTAGCCTCCCACTATTACGTCTAATTATGGCTCCTAACATTGACCAATTACCTACACCCATAGCTTCGCCTAAACACCTGTCATTTCCAGCTCTAAATCACCTGTTAACGATCATTTCCAACCATGAAGTCTACAAACTACCTGTCACCTTCACTGTTAATTTCTATCCACTACCGATCATCTACAACCTTGACCCTCGACCCTGAATATTTTAATCTTTACCTATATAGGCCAAGCAATAGAGCTAAAAAAGGGACAATTTTCAAGTGGTAATGCTAACAGGTAGAGAAGTGCACAAATTGATCAATAATAATGTGTACATTGATAAAAAAATATTGCTCACCGATTTGTCTGGGAATTGCATTTGTTATTAACAATTAACTTGCAAAAATGTGACTTTTTTGCATTTTTTTCGGTTTTTCGCACATAAGTCAAAAACTATTAAAGATATGGAAAAAAACAATAATATGCATTTTGTGTAGTATTAAATTTCAAAGAAAATGAGCTATTGAAAAGCTCAGTAGCATGAATGGAAGCCGAGATATATAGAAGAAAGCGTTAAAATATGCCGAATTTTCAAAAAATGATAAGTCGGCCATTTTTTGACATTACTTAACTAAAATTTTGGGCTTAAGAAGGTATGCATACGTACTTTATACAAAAACAATTTGGCACTGTACAACAATTATTTTTGCAGTTATAGCGATGTGAATATTTACATGACCGAATTTGCAGTCGTTCCTGTTCATCTAATTTTGGTCCTATTTCCAAATTTAAAAAAGTTTTGTAAAGTTGACGTTTCACACAACAAAACACATTGTTTACTTTTTCGATAGCATGCCTCTAAGCAGCCTAAAAAAGCGGTTAAACATGGGCAAAAACGCCGCGCGCGCGAAGAGTGGGGGACGCGTCGGTGATCGAGGGGAAGCGTATATACCTCGACCTATGACCGTCTTATTCTCCTGTTACCTCCACTTTCTATCTCGCCCCATAAAGTCCACCGTCCTTCTAGCTGATTGACCTACCACTTACAACTTTCACCCATAACTTTCACCACCACTTACCACCTTCACTCGTAGTGATACACGCTCCCTCTACAGCCTCTTGCGCGCGACTACGTTTTCCCCCCACCACCGCGAACCGCTCGGACCAGAATATATAAGCGCGGCCGCTTCGAGCAAGAGGGCTTTTCGACTCCCGGCCTCCGTCCGGCACACGTCGAATCCCCGCTCGACTCTCGAGCCGTCTCCCCAAGGACAGTCAGTCTAGGGCCAAGAGACAAATATAACAGTTTACCTTTAACCGCGTCTTATTCTTTCCCTTCCCAGTACCGCGCCGCGACGAGCGAAGGAGAATCGGTAGAACGGCCGACGAACTGCGGGCCTCTCTCTGAGGGCCGCGCTTCGCTACTAAATAGCGACGAGCGCTCGCTCGCCAGTCAGTTCTCGCGAGCCTGCCGGACTGAGCGGACGACCGGTCTAATCCTCCCGGACGTCTCTCGGACTCGTGCAGCTACGAATCGCGGGTCTCTGTGCCCAGGAGTGCGCTAGCCCTCAAGGTCACCCGAAACGACCCGGTCGACTTCGTCCCGAGAGTCGGATTAAGGGGCCTTGAGCCTCTCTAGCTGCATCTCGAACGCCTTCCCTGAGCACAGCGACAACGCGGCGTACGCATGCGCGCCGGCGAGCTCTGCAAAGAGAACTCGGCCCCGCGACAGCGATCCGAGAGGCAGCGGCAACTGCTCAATCGGCGGAAGCGCAGGAAGCGCCTGCAACGCACTTCGCGGTCTCCCGTTCAAGAGACATCGGCGCCCGTCGACGTCGCGCCGCTCGCGCAAATCCCGAAACTCCCGGACGGTCCAGTAATCGTCATACGACGCCGACGACGCCCGGTCGTTCTCTCGGACGCTCCCCCGGCCGTACGAAGAGCTCACCGTGAGCCCCCCGTCAAAGCCTTGGACGAGGAGGTGGATCACGACGTCCTGAGCCTCCACCCGGACTCGGACGACGCTGTGAGCGACGCTTCCGTGATTCGCGAGAACACTCGTCCCTCTCTCATACGCGTGGCCCGTCGCGCGCCTCTCGCGGAGAGCCCGAGACGAAGCGCGTCGCCGAAAACCACAGGCATCGCCGCTTTACGCGATCCGCGCCGGTTCACGGCTGTACGCCGCCAACTACAGGCTTCCCTCGAGACTCGAGTTAAGGCCAACCGAGTCCGGGCGTACACCGCTGATACCGCTCCTCGCAGTCGCAGCGCGAGTCGAGCCCAAGCGATCAAGGCCTTGCATAAACGGCCACGCTATCGAGAGCCCATGCGCGCGCGGGAGCCTCGTCAATAGCGTGCTCAAAATATAAACATTACCCGTTGCTCCCCTCTCTCTCTCCAGAGGAAGATAACAGTAGCTTCTAACGACCACCTATTCCCTGCAATTATGACCTCGTTTTTTACTTATCACTTATACCTTCCACTTATAACTCCAATCGTGACTTCCACACTCCACCTATCTCCTACACTATCTACGTGAACCATACACACTCCATTGCTACAGTCATAACCACCACCCTTTACGCATAATCTGCAAATATGTTTACACTTTCTGCCTAGACCTATCACCTCCACATATGAATTCCACTCACCACCTAGCATCTTTACTCATAACCTCAAACCGCACCACCTATAATGTCCCATGAAGCGTACCAACTAATTAGCACCTCCACTGTCTCTGTTACTGGCAATCCAGTTCTCCTAATCCGCGTGTCACTATCCCCTTCGACTTATGATTCCAATCATGACTTCGACACTCCACCTATCCCTTATAACGCCCACTATCAGCGTCACCCATGACTTCTGACCTTCACCTATCACCCATGATTTTCAGCCTCCATCTATTACATCTAGCCATGAACTTTCCATCAACCTGTTATCCTACACTTTTCATCTACACCCATGAAGTCTACCGTTTCCTTTCACCAACACTTCCACCCTCCACATATCGCTTTTAATCATGATCGCCAGCGTCCCACTAATACCTCTAATTATGACTTCTAACATTCACCTTCACGTACACCTATGGCCTCCACTCAACACCAGCCATTTCTAGCTCTGCAATCTATCTTATACCAAGAACCTCCACCATCCATCTATTGCATTCAATCTTCTTGTTCTTCTCCAACTGTCCTTACAACGTCCACTTATAAATACAATCGTAATCTCCACCCTCCACGCATAATCTCATACACTAATGACTTTCTGATTACGCTTATCACTATCTCTGATCATGTCTTCCTACTTCAATTATAATCTACACATTCCGCTTGTGATACTAACCATAACTTTCACAACCAAACCTTTCACTTCTGACTTCAATCGCGACCATTACCCAACCTATCCCTACACCGTCCACTTATTGCTACAGTTATTAACCACCACCCTTCACACACATCTCGACCCATGAAGCTGACCATCTACCTAGCACCTTCACCTGAGGGGGCGCTGAGGGGGGGCTGAGGGGGGACGAGGGGGGGGGGGCAAAATGCCTAAAAATAACCAAACTTTTGAAACGTTTCTTGGTTCTTTTGAGGGCGGGCTGAGGGGGCTAATGATGGGGGGCGAGAGGGGACGAGGAGGGGCAAGGGGGGGGGCTAAATTCCAGCGCGGCTCAAAACAACTATATAATATAGTAAGATGTATATAAAATACACACATATATTTATATTATATTTTATATCATTATAATAACATAAATCTACAAAACTATAAAGTGGATTAGGCCTACAGGGGAAACCACTTTAAAAAAAATGCGCCATGAATTAACGTCCTTATCTCCAATGATGTCTTTCTTCTCTAGTAATAATCTATATGTTCTATTAAATTATTATAAATGTTAACATTCTAAGGAATGAGGGGGGTGAGGGGGCGGGAGGGGGGGAAAGTTCCACCTCAGCCCAAAAAAACTATATAATATAGTAAGATATATTGCTTGCCGATCAAATCAAAGAGAAATCATGATTTGTATCTTAGAAAAAAACCAGTTACCTGTAAAGTTATACGCGTTCAGGAACGGCTCATTAGTCAGGACTAGTGAAGAGCGCGAACTTACTGTATTGTTTTTTATTGTTATTTGCTGTGTATTATCATGTTTGTGTATATATAGAAGTATTTTGTAGTCAATACTAAACGATTTTAATATGCATACTCGTATTTAAAAAGAGATAATTATATTTCACCTTCTAGGCCCCTTGATGATACGACCCATCACGCCCAATCCACCTTAAAGGTGGGTTTACATTAAAAATTTCCTTATATACCAGTCGCAGAAACCCAATGACATAAATGCCGAGTCAGGCTCGAACCCCGAACCTTTGGGTTACGAGACCAATACTCTACCTATATAACCATCTCCGCTCTATGGCAGGGAAGATTCCGAAAACAATAAACGGCTAATACGTTACTATCTCTGTATGCAACATAACATGCATTCTTTGTATCTATCAATTTTCTCATACTTCAATTGTACATTTAAGTTACTACATTCAGAAAAAATATTTTAAATAATATAATCGAATATATTTTATTCACTACAAGTTTTCTTATGTTTTAATGCAAATTGTTTTGATTCAACATAAGATCTATTGCTTCTATTAATTTTCTTGCATTTCAATTACAAATTTAGATTAGTACAACCGGAAAAAATATTTTAAACTACATAATCGGATACGTTTGATTCAATAACAATTTTCTTGTGTTTCAATATAAATAATTTGGATTCAATATCACATTCGTTAATTCAAATATGTTGCCATTGGAACGATGGAACCCGGTATTGAAACAACAGAATATTCCATCGCATGTGGTTTATAGAAATTTTTCTATTGAGTCAATTATATTTTTTTCTCAGTACTCTGTCAATCTAAAACAGCGAAAAATTTACTGTACAGCGTTATTAATAAAATTTAAAAAAAATTATTATTTTTATAAATTAATTTATATTTAAATGCGGATCGATATTATTACTTTTTTTTTAGCCTACCCAAGTCCTCTTTATGAGTCTTATACGGCTCTTCCCACTGCCCGATACCATACAATGGTACTGGCCAGTGAGGTTCTCTATACTCGGGACGCATGTGCACCACATCGGAATGTAGTCCGCATGCATCTCGACTGGACCTACAGTTTAGCTACACAATGCATCCATAGATTGCGTACAGTGGGATCCGAACCACTGGAGCTTGGACGTTATAAGACACTTAAGTATATACATACAGATTTATATAAACATAGAGGTGTCCCAATGACAGAAAAGCCGAGAGCCGAGATCGAACCCCCAGAACTTCTGGATCACGAGTCCGACACTGTGCCTACTGAGCCGTCTTCGCTCTCATTATTACTTTTTAATTGGCATAAAAAGCTACTTGATGATAATACAAGTTTTCAGTTTTGATAAATTTGTATACGATTGGTCAAAACAGCACACAAATTCGTGCACTTGTCTTGAACGAAATTACTAAATACAGCTACACGAAGAGTGAAATAGAATAATAGTTGAAACGCCAGTGCAGCAAAGTACAGGCAGACATAAAATGATATATCGCTCGGATGACTGATTGGATTGAATTTCAAGATTCATTAAAATTTTAGTTTCAAAAATTTTCAACCGGAGGAACACTTTTAGATAATGGTGTCGATTTTCACTCAAATTTTATGCAGTTTTTCTATGTATTGGTTACATCCCAAAAAATAAAAAAACATAATATTCGATGAAAAATGTAATAATGTAATAATCTGTTAAAATATAAAACCAACATTTGTCTAATATTAATCCATAAAAAGTTATAAATCATTTTTTTCAAAAAAGGGCAATTGTAATAAGAATATTTTAGATATAAAACCGATTAGAATAAAAGAAAACGACACCATTTTACCTATTAAAAGTTGCTTTCGACGTATAAACTTAAGTACAGGAAGAGTTTGGAATAAAAAATTAGCGTTTCCAAAATGGTATCCTAAATTATGAATGTAAATAAAAGCTTTAAAAAATGCTCAGAACAAAACCTTCTTCAAAATGATTTAAAAATAATTGGCAATTTTTATGTGAATACATCTCTTGCGACGTCCTAACGCGTATGAGGGGTCTGTCCGAAATTTCGGACCAGGAAAGGAGGGGAAGGGAGACAAACTGCTATCCGTTCGAAGGGCGATCCCCACCACCGAGCCTCTTCGTTTATAAGAGTAGCACGCGCAGCCGAGCACAGCCGAGTCAAAACCAACGCCTTTCTCCCCACACTCCGGTCCGTATGTTGCGGTCCTTTAGTATGCTTTTTCTGTGCCGGCACGTTCGGGACTTTTCCTACTTGAATGTGTGTGTTTCTACTATAGAACTACTCCCGCTCCTTTTCCAATCACGCTAAAGCCATGATGTATATCTATACATATATTGATGTATTGCATATAGGAGTGGTTCTCTGTCAAATTAAAGCTTCATTTTTTTTCGGGAACTATCGGAAAATGTTCTAGAGCTTCTAAAAGCATGTACTGAAATTTTTCTAATTTTTCCGGCACACCTCTACAAACTACAGAGAGTCAAAGTTGGGATTTTAAGCATTTTTTTCATTTTTTGCAAATTTAAAAAAATGCATAGCTCGTAAGGGAAGTGTTTTTCGTCGAAAATGCATAATACTTTTTCAAGGAAACTTTCTTTAGTTACCAGGAAAAATACTTCCAATATGATGCGTAAACACACGCATACAAGCACACGCACACGCACACGCACACACACACGTTTCAGCAGCTTTATACGCAATTTCGACATTTAAATTCAAAATTGTTAAGGTTTGATTCTTCGGATTGAAATAAGAAAATTTGTAAAGTTAGCTTTTTTCAACCTAAAAGTATCTAAGTAAGTCCCAGAATGCCAGACGAAGTCTAATATCATTTAAAAAAAATCAAAATATCACTTTTAAAAAAAAATTTGGATATCCTATCTAAAAAAATTCTAAGATAAGATTTTTCTGAATTTCGCTTCGTTTCCAAGCTAAAATTCGATAATAATGTCGAATTTTAGCATAAAATTTACTACTAAAAATCGAAACATGTTTATATCATATTGGAAGTATTTTTCCTGGTAACTAAAGAAAGTTTCCTTGAAAAAGTATTCTATGCATTTTCGACAAAAAACGCTTTCCTCGAGAGCTATGCATTTTTTTAAATTTGTAAAGAGCGAAAAAAATGCTTACAAATCACGACTTTGATCCTCTATAGTTAGTAGAGGTGTGCCGGGATAAATCTGAAAAAATTCAGGACATCCTTTGCAGCCTCTAGAACATTTTCCGATAGTTCTCGAAACGAAAAAAAACTGAAGCTTTGATTTGACAGAGAATCACCCATGGATATACATCATAGGTTAGAAATTGCAAGATGTTTGTCACTTTTCCTTCTGTTAGAGTGCGTGTTTGCATGTATGCGGGGGTGTAAAGAAATTACCGCGCTTTTCGCGACGTCGAAATCTATAGGAAATAAGTGTTGCAACATCCACGGACCCTACCTCAATTAAAAATTTTTTATTTTTTAATTTATTCAATAAATTAACTTAAAATTATTTGATTAAACAATTTTTTATGTTTTTAAGTTGAGTTAGAAGTTGGCTTGCCGCTTGGCCGTATGTAATGTGCGGGACACGACGCCAACTTGCAACGTTCATATTAATTATTTAAATAGTAAATTTCTAAAAATAAATGCTCGTATGAGATTCTTTAATTAATAAACTATGTAAAACGCAAAAAATCCGGTTGCGATTCGTAAATTTTAATACCAAAAACATCGTTGCAAGATTGAAGAAAAACACACAGCGCGCGCGCGAGAATCGAGTCGACAACCACGGCTGAGTTTGCCCCCGGAGACGAGATTATATGTTTCACTTTATATATAAACTTGTCAAATATGTACGAAATAGTCATTTCATATGCCGAATATTATTTTCTGAGGCACTTTTGCCATATAAATTTATAACGTACATGATCGTTATTTCATCAGCTTTCGACTCATGTATAGCTTTTAGGATGAATCATTAATTAACATTGTAAAAATAGCAACAAAAGAGTTAAAGTCTCGCGACCCGCGAACTTGTATGCAAGTTATTTTGTCTTCCGGAGCTTGTTATTAGCAACAAACCATTATTTATTGTTAATTATACATCGATAAACATTCGTACATTCTTATTTTTGCGAAAATTAATTATTTATAGCGATAAAATATGTAAATTAAGATTCTACACGTATCAGTATATCCATAGCGATACTGGCGCTTGGACGACCGGTGGGAGTAACTCACTGCTTCAGCGTCGGAGCAGTTCCGCTCACCTGTATAAAGATATGAGAGAGAGAGAGAGAGAGAGAGAGAGAGAGAGAGAGAGAGAGAGAATAGAGTAATGTGAGCAGAGAGAGTGGAGGCATGTGATGAGCCTTGTGTGTTATTGGCGAAGAGTGGAGGGCTGCGGCTCTCTCCACAGCATGCGCGCGAGCGAGAAGTATTGTAGCGAGAAAACTATGTCAGAAATACCGAGCGAATGAATTGTACAGCCAGATACGACGACAGCCAGAGAAATTAAATTAATGTATTTGAATCTCGCGCGCGACGACACATTAGTTAAGAGGGCGCTAGAAGGATATATGTGCTATATCGGACTAACGCGCGACATCATGTGATTAGACAGAGATAGTTAGGAATCTACATGAGAGTAAGAGAGACAGAAAGAGACGCCGCGGCCGAGAGACGCGGAACGCAACAAGTAGTATCAGTATCCAGTGGACAGCAGGATTGACAGGACGTTCGCCAGCACTCGATTTCCTTCCGCAATTTCTTCAGCTAAAATCTCCAGGAGTTAATCTGTTGAGATCCGTTTCCGGACTAGTCTTTGCGCCGCGCGACTTTTCAGGGCACGAGACTACGCCGTACGAGAGGACGAGCTGTTGCCAGATTTTGCCAGGTAGCCAGAGTAAATTACTTAAGCGCGCACTTTCCTTAAGTCAACCAGACATTACAGCCCGAGCGTGCCTCCGCGCACGTTATTAATTTCGTTCTTTATAAGAACAAACGCCAGGCATTTAATCAGACAACGTGTGTGTTTATTTCGCGACTTACCCCGCCTATCCTTCTTCCAAGCATCTGCGGCCGAGAAAATTAGTCCACGTCACCGCTGAGCAGCCGGCGCATTGGACAGTGAACCAGGCATCCAACACTCAATAAAATATTGTATTAAATACGGTTCACTCGGCAGCCAGATAACAGGGTGAGATCGCGTTGTGGAGCGCTCGACGGCATATCCGAGGGAGCACAAAACGACAACGTCACAATATATATATCTATATACTAGGGGGTACCCCCCTGCTCGCTCCGCTCGCCAACCCCCATTATTTCAGTTGTTATTTTGGTAATGTACAAAAATAATTTACAGCAACAATTTCAAGAATTGATTTTAAACTTTTAGATTTTCAAATCTCAATTTTTAAATATATGCATATTTTATTGACTGTTAGAACAATAATAATTCTTAAAATGTGCCTACTAACTTAAAATTCATGGTATATAAATGATACTGAAAAATGTTATTATAAAAATAGCTCACCCATCAGCTCCACCCTCCATCTGCCATCTCTCCCTATCTTCTCCACGATGATCTCTAATCATGAAGTTTATTAACTACCTGTCATCTTCACCATTCAACCTTTATCTACCACCGACCATCTAAATCCTCGACACCTCGTCTCTAGTTTTTTCCTCCAGCATCCACACACAACCCCTATATATCAGCTCTACTCAACACTTCAAACCTTTACCTATCACCTTGACCCATGACCTTTTCATCCACCTACATCTACCCATAAACTCCACCGTCTCTCAGCTATTAGCACCTCACTCACATCACTGATAATCTCGACCCATGAGGCCGATTAAATCATAAAATCTACCCTTTACCTATGACTTTCAACTAAAATTATTGTTCTCTGCGTATGTTCTCCACCTATCACCCCAATTTATTACGTAACGCTCCACTTATTACACCAACCTTATCTTCTTGACTCTCCACCTATCATTTCCACCTTCCATCTATCGCCTCCAATCACGACCTCTAATCATGACTCCTAACATTGATCTATTACCTACACCCATAGCTTCGCCTAAACACCTGCCATTTCCAGCTCTAAATCACCTGTTAACGATCATTTCCAACCATGAAGTCTACAAACTACCTGTCACCTTCACTGTTAATTTCTATCCACTACCGATCATCCCTCGACCCCTGAATATTTTAATCTTTACCTATACCTCGACCTATGACCGTCTTATTCTCCTGTTACCTCCACTTTCTATCTCACCCCATAAAGTCCACCGTCCTTCTAGCTGATGGACCTACCACTTACAACTTTCACCCATAACTTTCACCACCACTTACCACCTTCACTCGTAGCTTCTAACGACCACCTATTCCCTGCAATTATGACCTCGTTTTTTACTTATCACTTATACCTTCCACTTATAACTCCAATCGTGACTTCCACACTCCACCTATCTCCTACACTATCTACGTGAACCACACACACTCCATTGCTACAGTCATAACCACCACCCTTTACGCATAATCTGCAAATATGTTCACACTTTCTGCCTAGACCTATCACCTCCACATATCAATTCCACGCACCACCTAGCATCTTTACTCATAAACTCAAACCGCACCACCTATAATATCGACTAATGAAGCGTACCGACTAATTAGCACCTCCACTGTCCATCTGTTACTGGCAATCTAGTTCTCTTACTCAGCGTGTCACTTTCCCCTTCCACTTATGACTCCAATCATGACTTCTGAGCTCCACCTATCACCCATGATTTTCAGCCTCCATCTATCGCATCTAGCCATGAACTTCCGATCAACTTATTATCCTACACGGCCTCTACTCAACACCTGCCATTTCTAGCTCTGAAATCTACCTTATACCGAGCACCTCTATCATCCATCTATTGTATTCAATCATGTCCTTCTTCTCCAGCTATCCCTGCAACGTCCATTTATAAATACAATCGCGATCTCCACCCTCTACACATTATCTCTACGTATCTCCTACATCTATGACTTTCTGATTACAGTTATCACTATCTCTGATCATGTCTTCCGACTCCAATTATAATCTACACATTCCGCTTATGATATTAACCATAATTTTCACAACCAAACCTTTCACTTATGACTTCAATCGCGACCATTACTCAACCTATCCCTATACCGTCCACTTATTACCTCAGTTATTAACCACCACCCTTCACACTCTCCTCGACCCATGAAGCTGACCTTCTACCTAGCACCTTCTCCTGAGGGGGGGCGGAGGGGGGGGGGGGTCGTGAGGGGGCGGGAGGGGGCGATGAGGGGGGGAAACACCGTAAAAATAACCAAAATTTTGAAAAGTTTCTTGGTCATTTTGAGGGGGGGGTATGAGAGGGGGAGGGGTGAGGGGGCGGGAGCTAGGAGGGGGGGGGGCAAATTCCACCTCAACCCAAAACAACTATATAATATAGTAAGATATATGCGCGCGCGCGCGAGTATTTGTGCGTGTATGTATATATATGTATACACACACACACATTTCCTATTTCTATGATCACAAATCTATAGTTACACTAATAAATATAACAAAAATCCATCAAGATTATTTTAATACACTGTGACGAGTGGCACATCTCGTCACTGTGCCTCATTATTCATTTGATTTAACTTATTTATCTGCATGTGATAATTTGAATTGTTTCAGCTGTCCGAGACGGCAGCTGATGGCTTTGCGAACGCGTCGAAGGGTGAGAGAGCGAGCGCGAGAGAGTAAAGCTGGTCACGGAAGGATAGGCTAGATTCAATTCGGTTATCGATCGCGATAGACGTCTTCCATGTAGAGCACAAGCGATCTTTTGTAAAAGCGAGTTATTGTTATAAAGTACACTGTTGTGAGGCGAGAATTAGTACTGCAAATTTGCTATTCCTTTCTCCATTGAGAGTGTGTTCGAAGCGCTTCAGATCGGAAGAATTGAGCGCTAACGATAGACGAGCGTGCGGGATATCGTCGACCACGCGAGATCGCTACTTTCCGTAAAGGCTGTTGGCAAGATTTAACAGAGAATTTGTAAGTACTAGCTTCGTTCTCAAGTTTTACTCTCATCAGTCGCTAAGGCTCTCAGGTCGTGTTTTGCATTGTTAGTTTCGTGCTGATTATGCACATATCGCGTATTGATTTTGTTACGAAACTTAGAGTTGAAAAGAATATACGCAGTAGCCTTTTACCTGCTAAATGCTTGTGTCAGTTATTCTAGCCAGATTGTCCCTTAATCTCCTAAATTTAAGAACCTACTAGTTTTTTCATTTAAGCAAAATTAACTGCATGCTAACGTGAGTAAATCCCCGTTACATTGGCGCCCACCTTCGTGGTAAATTTAGTTAGTGTAGGGAATATTTATTTATACAGTCGCAAATAATTGAAATAAACTTGAAAGATTACCGTTGAGCGAGCACACAAGCCGGTCTTATTTGTACTTGGTATGCGCGCGAGAGCGTCCGAGCGTCTTTGTTGACATCGCGCGGCAGAGAATCGAGGCGACCGAAGTAAACATTGTGCGAGTTTCGATCTATCTAAAATTTTAGCATTAGCTGAAATATTATTTCGGAGATTAATTTTTCTCGTCGCTTAATCTACATGCTTGACGTATATTCGGTTAATCAATATATGTAATAAGTTGGTTGATTTTTTTTTGTTGAGTAACGGATCGAATCTCAGGTTACAATTACTTTAGGATGATAATTTTTTTATCAGTGATTAAACAATTTGGTATTAATGATTGTTTTTGGGAACATTGAATTTTATTTTATTATTTATAATTATTTCATGTACTATATAATTGTAGTCAAAGTTGACTACTGAATTTTGTTTCTATTGTTGTATATGATAGCTAGTAGGTATAGTATACGCGTGTAGCTGATTGAGTGTGTGAGCGCATCGGTGTATCACCAAGGTAGGGTTGGGTTAGATACAGATATATTGTACATAGCAATAATCGTAATGGTGAACCATAAATTTACCGACGCTATAGTCTACTGTTTGAAATTGAATTTTGTTTTCCGGTGTAAGGTTGTTCAATTTAAATTAAAAATTGTAACGAAACATTTTGTTTTATTTAAGCGAAATTTTGTTCAATTTAAATTTTGAAGAAACTTCACTTTCAGGAAATTTTATTTTCTTTCGATTTAGAAAATTTCCTTTTGGAATTTTTTTTCTCTCATTGTAATTTTTTTTTACGGAGTGTAATTTTAAGTTGCAAAGAATTTTAATCGAAAGAGGTTGTGACAGAATCGAGAGCAACACGCGGGATAAAGTTTTGTTTTATTTTCAATTATTAAGATTTGGCAAGTTATTAGTTTTTCTTCCGCAAATTGCTCTTGCTGGATATTTTTTCTTGTTTTCTGTGGAAAATTCCATTTAACATAGAGATATCACGATTTGAAATTTAAGATGGCGATGCGAGTTAATATTTTTGAGGAGGCAGATCAAGAAATTGAAGAGTGGGCAATGTCATTGTCGGATGATAGATTAAATGATTTATTGCGAAGATTTGAATTAATAACGGAGACGAGTAGATTTAGAAAGGTGCATAGGTTAATTAGGCGGTTACGTGGTGACTACACTGCGTATAATTTCGTTGAAACGGCGGATCCGATCGATATCGCGATGTCTAGAGGAGATGCGAATTTTCAAAAGATTATTTTGAGAGAAGAGCAGTTATCAAATGATACAAAGTCGATGACATGGGTAACGTTACGATTGCCAACAGTGATGATTCTGAAACAACGAATTTAGATGAAACAAATAATTCTGAAAATTAATTTTTAGATATTTTTAGAATGCTGTATGGAGGTGATCTTAAATCTACCAGAGTTTCAAGTGAGGATAATGATGATAATCCTAGTGTGAATCCGGTTGTTGATCCGGTTGTTGTTGAAGCTGAAATTCAGAATGTGTCAGAGCAAAGTTTGGAGCCATAACAGTGAAGTGCTTTAAATGCAGGCGTTAGCATTGAAGAGAATATGGCAAGCAGCAAAGAGGTCTATTTGAAATATGATGGTGAAACTCAAGATGATCGTGAGAAAGTTATGGCAAGATTAAAACAAGAGTTAGCTGCAAAACGCAAGGAGGCTGATATAGATAAAGCCAAATGGAATGCGTATACTGCTCTATGGAAAAGTCAATGGTGAAACTTACTAGTCATTTTTGCAGATTGGCCGATATTTGGAAAAAGGAGCGAAATCAAATTCAATTTCGGGATACGTTTGTGGTACATCGAGAACCGGATGCTTAAAGTACTAAAATAAATCCGAATGCGACTAAGTTTGTATCCAGTCAATCACTGAGTAATACTGTGAAAAAAAGGTTACCATTACGAGAGGAACCCCAAGGTGTGTCTCGGGAGGGAGGAGACTCAGCTGCTTCAACGAATAGAGAAGTTGGTGAATATTCGTTGATGTCGAAACCAGTATATCGTGATGTCGGGAAAATTGCTCATGATTGGAGAATTCAATTTGATGGTAACCAGAATAGTTGCATTGAAGAGTGTCAGTACAGCTGAAAATGATATATGACAATATGCTGGCGGAAGTTAGAATGCAGGTGCCTCTGGAAAAGTTGACGAATATAGGAGTTATATTACATTAAATACACCTCCTCCATCACCGAATGGATGTTTATTGCCGAATTTGGCGTATAAAGGAAAGTCTACTAAAGAGAATAAGAAGTAGAGCGGAATAGCTGTTGCAATGATCGTAGAGTCTGCCAATATAGGTGAAACTATAAGGGATGCAGTGCAAAATGCTGTTGCTGAGTTACGCATCCTTTGTCGTCAACTTCGAAAGGTCCTCGAGCAAAGGAGTCTAATTTTAAAGGAGCGAAGAGGCAAGATAATACTGCGGCTGCAGTATCTGATAGTAAACCAGAAAAGGTTAATACTATCTCTGAAGATAAGAAAGATGCTCCGAGGAAGCCACGAAGTGAACATAATAAAGATCAAGATTGTTGGGGTTCATGTAAACCCTCCGTGAAGTGTTATGGCTGTGGATGGCCTAGCCACACTACCAGAACTTGCCCAGAGTGCTCGAAGAAGAAGAACTCAAAGGATAAGTCATCTGAGAAGAACTCAGAGAACTTGGGAAATGGAAAAAGGAGCAATTAGTTCAAGCCCCACTTCTCCTATTGTTTTAGTGGCTTCCCAAGGAACACGTCAGGCTACTAAAGAAGCTGTGATGCCTGTTACAGTTCATGATTCATCCAATGTAGACTGCAGTCGCTGGTGGATGCCAATGGTTATTGGTGATTTTCACTTTGTGACTCGGGAGCTGCGCGTACCGCTTTAGGCTCAATTAGATTACAGATAGCTTCAGTCATGGAGAAAGTTATTGTTCCTTATACTGGACCTGGTGCGAAACTCGCTGATGAACAGTATACTTGAACGGATTTTACGCGAGCATTTAATGCAATACTTTTACCTAGAGAAAATAGATTACAAATAGAAGGAGTCATCGAATCAGTTCTTTAGAAGTTACTGATCTCTCAGTGGGATTAGCAAGCGCTCTCGCAGCCATCGATTTGGTCGATGTAACTCCAGAACAGCAAAAATGCCTACAAGAGCTGTTAGACAGTTGGCTTCCGACTGGGGAAGTACCGTTGGGGTGTACACAACTGATTCAGCGCAGCATTGATGTGGAGCTTGCGAGACTAATTAAACAAATATATTATCCAGTGTCAAAGAAATTGCGGAAGAGATACATGCTGAAGTCCTAAAAATGTTGGATGCGAGGACTATACGCCGTTCTAACAGCAGCTGGTCAAGCCCTGTATTCATGGTCCGCAAATCGAATGGTACAATATTTGTGTTGACTATCGGAAGCTTAATTCTTTTACAACCGCGAGCGCGTATCCGCTACCATACATGGATACTATCTTGAGTAAGCTTCAGAAGGCGATGTATAACTCACCATTGACCCCAGCGCTGCATATCACCATATACCAATGAAAGAAGAAGATATTTATCTGACTGCATTCACTGTATCTGGATTAGGTTTGTTTGAATTTACTCGTCTACTTTATGGTGTAGTAGGCGGGGCTGCAACCTTTCAGAAGCTGAGTGATGGACTCATTGGGCCTGAATTAGAGCCGTACGCCTTTTTCTATTTGGATGACATTATTATAACCGAGTCTTTTGATAAACATCTACACTGGTTAGATGTAGTATTTAAGCGAATCGCGGAAGCTGGGCTGACTATCAACCGAGGTAAAAGTAAGTTTTGTTGTGACGAAGTCAAATATCTAGGCGTTATTGTGAATCGTGAGGGATTTCGTCCAGATCCTCGGAAAGTTGCATCGATTTTAGAATATCCTGTTCCGAATACGGTCACCAAGTTGTAAAGATTTATGGCATTGGTATCCTGGTATCGGAAATTTTTGAAGCGGTTGAGTGATATCGCAGAACCGTTGAATTTGGTGTTGACGGAAAAGCAAGATTTACATAGGATGCAGCACAACAAGAAGCTTTTGAACAAGTCAAAACCATACTTGCGACAGCGCCTGTGCTACACAAATCATCTTTTGATCATTAATTTATCATCAAAACTAATGCCAGCGATTCAGGTATTGAAGTGGTACTCATCCAGAATGATAGAAAATTATTCTGTTACCGAGAGAGAATACTTGGCAGTCGTCTGGGCGATTAAGAAGTTTCGAACCTATATTTAGGATTATTATTTTAAGGTAGTTTATTCAAGCTTAAAATGGCTCTGTAATATACGTAATCTTAATGGTCGATTGGTCCGTTGGGCATTAGAGTTGCAATCTTATGATTACGAAATTGAATATCGACGTGGTAAAGAAAATTGTATGCCAGATGCATTATCGCGGTTGTTTGCAGAAGATGATTTAGTAAGCAGAGAATCGAATCTTTGAAATTCATTAAGAATCCATTAAAGATCAGTGGTATTTGTAGATGTACCGGCAGACATTAGAAAAGTCTCACGAATTTCCAGATTGGAAGATTATTGCTGGTAAGCTGTAAAATTTTAGAAGACGTTCTAGAAGATATGGATACTTGGAACCTGGTCATTCCCAGGGAGAAAATATTGCAAGTTCTTCGCGAATCGCATTACGAGCCCACGTCTGGCCATCTGGGTTGTCGCAAGATGTATGAGCGAGTAGCAAGGTATTTCTACTGGAAGAAAATGTACGAAGACGTGCAAAAATTTGTTAAGTCACAGTGTAAAGTCGAACAACTGCTACCTGTTAGTATTATGAGAAGAAAAAAGCCAGTTGGACCATGGGAGGTTCTATCAGGTGATATGATGGATCCATTTCCGAGATCTAAGAATGGATACACCTATTTACTGATTCTGTTAGATGTGTTTACTCGATGGATTGAAATAATACCTCTTCGTAAAGCTAATGGTGTTAGTATTAAAACTGTTTTAAAGGAGCATGTGTTTTTAAGATTTGGTACTCCTAAAATATTTCTATTGGATAATGGTACGGAGTTCCGTAATAAGGTTGTGAAGAAATTTTTGACAGAAAGTAGCGTTGAGCATCAGATGATATTGCCATATCATGTACAGGCGAATCCTGGTGAGCGTGTGAATCTAACGTTCAAAACGATGATTACTGCGTTTATTGAGGAGGAGCACAAGTTCTAGGATAAGTATTTAACTGTCAGAGTTAACTGTTCCATACAATACATCTGTGTAAGAGTCTACAGGAGTTAGCCCAGCATTCCTTAACATGGGAAGAAACCCTTCACCAGTGTGCAGTGAAGAACTGGGAAGAGCGGATGTGTAAGTTATTTGATTTGCAATTGGATGTCAAGAGGAATATTGAGCGTGCATCGCAAAACCAGGCTAAATATTATAGTCAAAGCGCAGATAACTTACATACAATATTATTGACTTGGTTTGGAAATGTAACCGTATTTTGTCATCTGCTATTCAAGGTATTAATGCAAAACTTGCTCCGAAATATGATAGTCCATTCAAGATTACTGTTAGAGTTGGACGAGATGTTTATTCTATGATTAATGAGCATAAGCGAGGTAGGCTGCGCCAAATCGTCGTTTCTCGTGATACGGGGACTTCTGGGGGGGGGGGGGGTGTGATTTTCGCAGTCTCACGCGTCAAAAGCCGAAAACAGAAATTCACCGGTAGTTAATGCGAAACGCGGTCGACCGAAAGGTTCTAAGAAAAAGCGAGAATCCCAACTTGGATTGTCTCCGCGATGGATGCTTAGGATAGTGTAGAGTAGTAGGTTTGAAAACCCCCTGAATCCCATGGCTGACAACATGCATCTTCTCTAGGGCCATGAGCAACAACAAAAAGGTGTTCGTGCTTCGGACGGACTTTCCGGAAGATGAGAACTGCGAGGCTATGGATCTGGTGGAGGGGCAGTTGAGGGAGTCTGTGAAGTCCGCTGTCGTGAAAGTGCCGAGTTTAAGGCAAGACCCAGTGGCGGTCCGACTTTGACCGTTGGGGAGGTTTGGGCTGAGCTAGAAGAGCTCGATGAGGTGCGTGAATTCCCTAAGGAGTATCGCCGCCGCATGGACTCGACCTTTGCGAAGCTAGACTTATTCCTAGCCCAAACGGGCGAAGAAGGTAAGGAGATGCCTGGGGATTAACCGAGAATAGTGCATGACGAGCGACTGGCGGAAGCAGCGTGAGGAGGTGGAAGCCTTCATGAAAGGCAACCAAAGTTCCGTGTAGCGGGAGAGACTATGTCAGGCGAAGCTGGAGTTGGCTCGGATGGGCAAAACCCTGAAAAAAATATTGTTATACCTGTGGGTTGTTAAGGGTGATGAGGGATCGTGAATGCCCTAACCGCGAGCGACATGCTGAGTTTCAGCCGATGCGTTAGGCCGTTTGCATTTCGCTGTTAAACATGTTAATGACTATATTTTTCCCCCCAAATATACTTTGTATAAGAGAGCTAAAGGTGTTTTTTCTTAATTTACCTAATTCTTTTTATCAAAGTTTGATTTATTTTATTCTTGCAATTAAGTTTTGTTTTTTGCATGTGTTTGATTTAAAACGCCTTATTTGAAATTTTATTTTCTTTTGTTTTTATTTTGCAAAGAAATGTTATATTTTGTTTTTTTTTCCTCCTATTTCTTTATTTTGGTCGTTTTTGCATGCTGGTGAAAGTATTTAAGAGCTGGTACACTGTAAGGGCTACCCAGCGTTTGGAAGGGGGGCATGTGACGAGTGGCGCATCTTGTCACTGTGCTACATTATTCATTTGCTTTTACTTATTTATTTGCATGTGAGAATTGAATTGTTTCAGCTATACCAGAGAGAGTGTAAAGAAGAGAGCACAACTGGTCAAGGAAGGTTAAGCTAGATTCGATTCGGTTATCGAGCGCGATAGACGTCTTCAGTGTAGAGCACAAACGATCTTTTGTAAAAGCGAGCAATCGTTGTAAAATACACTATTGTTATATGTTACACTATTGTAGGCGAGAATTAGTACTGCAAATTTGCTATTTCTTTCTCCATTGAGGTCTATTGGAAGCGGTTCAAATCGGAAGAATTGAGTGCTAGCGATGTAAAAGCGTGCGGGGTATCGTCATAACTCAATTTTTGAACAACAGAGACATTTATTTTGGGCGCCATTTGGGCCGCATTGAAATTAATGCTATTTGGATTTTATTGAAGTAAAATAAAAAATTGGCTTGAGTAAGTGGACCTTTTAACCTCTACCTGAATTAGAGAACTTCAAAGGTATGGCTGAGATAAAGCATTTCTCTCAGGTATTTATACGCTATACATACCTGCGAGAACTATATATACACTATTAGAACGTGAATAGAAAATATACTTGTAGTTAAGACTTCAATTTAGTTGCGAGAAAAAATGTAGTTGTGAGAAATAATTTAGAAAAAAAAACTATAACTTTAGACTTTTTACATTTTTATAGTATTTTTATCATTTCTATAATTTAAGCAGAAAGGAAGTTAAGGGGATCTCGTAGCCAAAGTGACCGTTTGTGACCTCACCTCGGGCTGTATTTCTCATTGTTTGATTACTGATCATTTCATACTGTCAACAACCAAATTGGTAAATATTTGTTATTGCATAGGCTACCTCGGAACACAAAGTTTTTGTTGATTAAGTTCGTGAAAAATTTAATAGTATTAAAAATAGTAATTAAATGTGACGGTCGCCTTACTCTACTACCTCGCGATGTATTTCTCATTGTTTATAAAAAATAACACAAAATTATATAAACACGAGACTTACTAAACATAAAAAATTATAATATCTACCTCGGAACACTGCGTCTTTAAGTGCTAAACAAGAGTAAGCACTTATTATTTATGATCAAATACAATTTTTGACGTTATGTAATACTTCATTTGATTTACATTCGCTTCGATATCCCCTGAAGGGGATGTCAAAGCCAGTGTGACGGGTTATGACTGTGGTTATTCTCATTTTTTGTTAAACACATGCTTTACAGTATCAAAAATCAAATTGATAATTGTTCGTAATCGTACATGTTACCTCGGATCACAGACCTTTTCTCATTCAAGAACTAAAAATTTTTAAATTATGAATTATCCTACAATAAAAACGACGGTCACGTTATGGATTCTCAAAATTCATATCGGGCGGCTGTCCCCATTTTTTTCAAATACCATGAATATATACAGAAATCTGAGACTCAGTAAATATAATAACTACCTTGGAAGACTGCGCTTTAATGTAATAAACAAGATTATGAACTTGCTATTTATGATGGAATATAATTTCTGAATATATGTAATACCTCATTTAATTTGCATGACTCTGATCTTCCCTTAAAGGGCAAATGCTATATTGATAATGAATGAACTAAATAAAAATATTGTTGTTAAACTGAACTTGAAAAATTAGATATTCATTCAATATATATTATAAAAAATTACCACTTGGTTTAGCTGCTTCTGAACCAGATGTAGAAGTAGTAGTAGTAGTAGTTGTAGAATTAGTATTCAAAGATGCAGATGGTTTTGCAGTTGTAGTAGCTGGAGTGATTGATGTAGTCGTTGAAATTCTACTTCCACTACCAAATGGACGATTCATAGTTCCTAATAAGCTACCAAGACCTCCAATTTGCCCTACACCACCAAATAATTGCATTAGCTGTTGTTGCGACATATTATTTAATAAATTTTGTAAATCTCCTTCAGCATTTCCACCAGTTGATCTTTGTGAGCCTGGTGTTGGAGGATTATTAAGAACTTCATTTATTTTTCTACAATGTTCTTCATCTTTGTCTGTTTTTAAATCCTATAATAAATAAATTTGGTAAGGTATTTGCATAAAATATGTTTTTTTAAGTTTATAAAATCCAACAGATCCTTTTTATGTTCGAAGATTTGTAAAAATTGAAAGAATTTAAAGTAGAAGTAAGTATGAAATACTATTTATTTTACCTGTAACCAAAAAAAGAACTTTCTGCTTGATGATTTGAATCTTAATAAGTACACTCTTCCAGTTTTACATTGTGTTACATGCTTAAATTCACAATCATCAGGAAAGATTATTAAATCCTGAAAAATAGCTATAATAATTATTGATTCACCAAAAAACAATTAAAAATTTTTATATAATTTATAAACTAATTTAATAAAATTGAAATGTAAATAAATACTCTGAATGTTATCCAGTATATTATCAAGAGGGAAAATAACACAAAATTATACAAGCTCGAGATTTACTAAACATAAATAATTATAATAGATACCGCAGAACACTGCGTTTTTATGTGGTGAACAAGACTAAGCATTTATAATTTATGATTGAACACAATTTTTGAGGTTGTGTAATATCTCATTTGACGGGCTATGTAATCAAGGGCCTCAAATAGGTGAAATATAATTATTTCTTTTCAAAGCCAAGTATCCATATTAAAATCGTTTAGTGTTGACTAAAAAACAATTGTGTATACATAAACATGATAATAATACGCAGCAAATGAGAACAAAAAGCTGTGAACAATGTTTGCACCCTTCATTAGTCCTGACTAGTGAGCTGTCCCTGAATGCGTATGACTTTATAGGCATCAAGTTTTTTCTAAGATCTAAATCAAGATTCTCCTTGTATTTGATTGGCAAGCAATATATTTTTTTGTATATTCATAACCCAAAATTCTCGAACTTTAAAATGAATACCGTTTATTCCCATTTCGTGTCTTTCTAAGATTTTTTTGAGTGTTCAAGTGTCTCGATTGAACTTTTTCCATAAGAGCCAATGTAAAAATACAAATTTTTTTCTCTTCTATATCATCGGTAACCCATTTTTTAAAAAATTTTTAAAAAAAGCTTGAATCTTGTACTTTTAGAAAGTATTTTTAGTTTTTTTTTCTAGTCTATTCGACAAATCTCCCGATCCACCTTAATGTTATTATTACATTAACTTAAACTTTTCAATTCAATATGATAGCAGAAAAAGGTTTGAAAAATATATTTTTTTCTTTGTCTTGTATTCCAATTTCTTTGATAAAGATATAATATATATATATATATATAAATAACAATTTAATATAAATATATAATGATTTAATATAGATATATAACAAGCTACTTTTGATACAAGAAAATTATAATAAATTAATATATAATAATGAAACATAATAATTATTTTCTTACAACATTAATTATTATCTTTGTGTGCCAATATTAAACAAATTTAGATACTGTTAATAAGTCTAATAATAAAACATATTATATTTTAGATTATTAAACATTGAAATTGAATTGAAAAAAATCTTAATATTCAAATTAAAAATGTATGTATGCACAAATAATATGTAAAATACACTATGATTGTGAATATAGCACTTGGTTTCAGAATTTTTTAAAAATAATTTTTCATAACCTTGAAAAACTAATAATAGAAACTTATAAACTTAAAATATGCTTACATCTTCTGTCATCCCTGTAGTACGATCTTTCCAGCAGAAATGCATTAAAGAATCATCTGATTGATAAACATAAAGCTGACCTTTTCTATTATCTGGGTAAACCATTTTACCTTTCATTGTCATTTTTCCAGCTTTAAATTCAACAAGGTTTTTGGTAACCATTCGATTTCCATTACTACTGAACAAAGCATTGCTGGACATTTTGAAATAACTTTTTTAACTTATTAATTTTTCAGACTTCAGATTTATGAAAGTTGGTTGATATTGAGCTACTTTTAAAATAATAACCACAATTTACATTTAAGGCGATATATAGCTTTACTTTAATAGATAGTATAATAAAAATTTCTTTCAAAAGATTTAATTAATGGTAATTTTATCAAAATTTTTAATCTCTTGGTTTATCCCTAATAACAGTAGTGAATAACTTTCTGAATTATGACAATGCAAAATCAAAATGTTTTGTGTATTTATCATTCACAAGGATAAGATTGAGGTTCGCCTCCAATTGAATCATATAACTATGAAGGCTAGAGTACAGATGTATGAACAAGATCGGAAATCGGAACGTTTTGAACAACAGAACGTGTTGCTATCTATTCTATTCTTTTCTATTTGTGGTTAGTGGCACCAGATAGCTGTACGGCCATCAACAGACTGGGCATGCTGCGCATGCGTGAAGCGTGGTGAAAGATTTGAATGTGTGGCAGCGAACGAGTCCCGATGTCCTGTCCTGCAACAGAGAAAAAGAAAGGGTAGCGACCCTAAGGTCACCCCCGTTGGGCTCGAGGAGAACCGAAGCTCTGGCCGGGCCCAGGGGGGCGACTTCTCAAGGACGCAAGGGGATGAGCCCTCGTTCCCTCGTTAAAGAGAATCAGCCGAATGCAAGAAGAATGGAATATTCTCGCTGATGCAGGAAGGCTCGAGAACTCCAGAAGGAGAGGCAAAGCTGTATAAAAAGAAAGCAAAAAGATTAAAATTGATTAAGGACGGATATCGCAATCGGAGAGAAAGCGGAGAAGAGGCTCGATTAAATCTGAGCGAGGGTTGTAGAGAAAAAAGGAAATAGTAAACGGGGGAAAGAGTTTGAATTTAGCTAGAGACGAAAAGAGGCGCTGTTGTTGTGGGTCGAAGCGGTTACAGGCCCAGAAGATGTGATTAAGATCTTCTACATCTTCGTTGCAGGGGCATAGAGGGGAGTCGACGATGTTTTTGCTGTAGAGGCTGAAGGCTAGACTGTAATGATTACTGCGCATGCGGCAGAACGAGGTGATAGAGGAACGGTCAAGATGAGTCGAGAAACACCAGGGTTTAGGGGAGTCGAGGCGGTAAATTTCGAAGTATTCGCGGCCGGTGTTTGGTCTGTAATGATCCAGAAATTTTCTTGATTCAGTTTGAATAAGGGTGTTGCAAAGAGGAAAGAGATCAGAGTAAGGCAAGGGGTAAGGCAGGAGAGAGCCAGAACCGGAGGCCTGTTTGGCGAGGGAGTCAACTCTCTCGTTCCCCGGAATGCCAAGGTGGCTTGGAACCAAGATGAGGTGGGCGGACAGGCCTTTATCGGAAATGCGCTCGAGAAGGTGTTTGATCCTGAAGATGGCGACGATGGAGGATGGAGTCAACGTAGACTTTAGGATTGGAGATGGCGTTAATGGTGCTAAGAGAGTCGGTGAAGATGGTGGAGTTCGAGATCTTGTGCTCCACGATGTATTCGAGGGTTAATTGGATTGCGAATGCTTCCGCCGAGGCGATGGAAGCGCGAGATGGAATGCGAAAGAGAAGGTCGAGCTTGAGATCCGGCGAGAAGATGCCTATGCCTATGTAGGAGCCAGCAGAAGTTTTGGAGCCGTCAGTGTAGAAGGTGGTGGTGTTGGAGAGAAGAGTGCTAAACGCGTGATTAAAGGCAGAGGGTGGGTGGGTTGAGCGTTTAATGATGTGACCGGTGTCTATATGTCTGTGCTGGGAGCAAGAATCTGAGATTCAAGAGAGAACGTGAAGCAGGGGAGTACGTCGGAAGAATAAATGGTTGGTCTCATGTGCTTGAGGCGAGCAAAAGCTCGCAAGACCGGAAGCTCGAAGAGATTGAGGATATTTTTAGATTTGAGAAGAGTGAACAGAGATTCAATGGCTTCGATAACTGGGTTGTTGTTGGTCGCGAAGCCTCTCAGGATGAACCTGCAGGCGAGTTTTTTGGGGTTAAGGTGGACTGGTAAAGCGAAGCGTTGAGTGACCGCGAGTTTTTCTCGGACACTATGGCCGCTTGGGAGGAAGACAAAGGAAGCGTAGTCTATGGAGCCCAGGACGAACGCCTTGTAGATCTGGATGAGGGAGCGGGGGTGGCCGCCCCACCAGGTACCGCAAAGCGAACGAATCAGGTTGACGTGAGGGGTGCATTTGTGAAGAAGGTGGTTGAAGTGTGTGGTCCAAGAAAGCTTGGGATCGAAAGTGATTTCCAGCAGCTTTGCTTGGGGAGCAGTCCGTATGGTGGTGTTGTGAAGAGTAATGGTGGCGGAAGACGTGTCTGTGTGTTTGCGGGTGAAGATGATGAATTGGGTTTTTTCCGGAGCGATGGAGAGTCCTAAAGAGTCAAAGTACGCGGAAATTTTGATGAGACTATTTTGAAGTGTGGAAAGACAGGTTTGTAGGTTAGCCGAGGAAACGAAGAGAGCAACGTCATCCGCGAAACAGAGGTAGCGGTAGTTTTGGTCGATGTGTTGTGGGAGTTTATGAGTGTAGATATTGTATGCGATAGGACTGCTGCAGCACCCTTGAGGGACCCCCTTGAGGGTTTCGAAGGGGCCCTGAATTTCACCGCCTATGTTGAAGAAAATGGATCTGGAGGAAGTGATATTATAGAAAAATTTGCAGATGGAAGGTGGAAGACCAAGGTCAGATCAGATTTGAGCAAGAATGTCAGGGTCGACGCCGTCGAAGGCGCTTTTGATGTCGAGAAAGAGAGCCGCGGTGTACGCGTTGTTAACGAAGCTAGAGTAAATGCAGCAAGTGAAGATTGTGAGGTTGTCCGAGCAGGATTTGCTGCGCCTGAAACCAAACTGAAAGCGAGGGAGAACTTCGTGTCTCTTAAGCCACCAGTAGAGTCTCCTGAGCACGAGCCGCTCGAAGATTTTTAGGAGGAATTGTGCGAGAGAGATCGGCCGAAATTTACCGGAGTTGCCTTTGGGGATGAAAAAAAACGAGAAGCTCTTTCCAGGAGGATGGAAATTCACCCTCTCTGAAAAATTCGTTGAAGATGGAAAGCAAAGTGTGTAAGATGTTGTTTGGGAGGTGTGAGATGAGAATGTTGTCAATCTTGTCGAGGCCTGGTGAGGAGTTAATATTTTCTAAGCATTTATTAATAGCTGCTTGGAGTTCTAGATTAGAAAAGGGACGGTTGAAGAAATTATCTGACTGTGGAGTCGAGGAGAAAGAAGAAGGAAGATTGGGAAAAAAGCAAGATGGTGGACAGATGCTTAGGATTAAATCCCTTTGTTTTTCTATGTTCGCGAGATTGTTACGGGCCTCTGGGCAGCAAGATTGCGGTGTCTGAGGCGCTGAATGAAGTTCCATGATTTTTTGGGGTCGGATGTGGGTTTTAAATTTGCACAGGCATCTCGGTAAGATTTACGTTTAGCTGTGTGAACGATAGATCTGGCTTGGTCTTCGTAAGCAATGAGTTCTGAGTAGAGATTGGGGTCGCGACGAAAGTTTTTTAAGGCAGCTTTTCTGGCCGTTTCGGCTTTAGAGCAGTCCTCGTTCCACCAGGGTGGTTCTGGTGGTTTGGGACGCTTGCGAGAGGGTTTGCAGGGGGGGGGGGGTGAAAAGGCGTTGATTGCGGAGAGAGTAGCTGAGGAGAGAGCTTGATATTTGTCAGCTGCTGAGCTGTTAGGGGGGAGGTCGTTAAGAGAGAAGCTCGAGAGAGCTTCTTCGAAGTTCTTCCAGTTTTCAGGGGAGATTCGACGATAGTTCGGGCGGTGGCTTTTAAAGTGGGTAGAGGACGGTGGGATACCGACGCGAATAGAGATAGGGTAGTGGTCGGTGAGGTGGTTATCTTCGATAATGGACCAAGAACAGATAGGGTAGAGGTGGGGCGAGACGAAGGCTAAGTCTAAACAAGAGGGATTGGCGGGGTTGCATCTATTAAGGTAGGTGGGGGAGCTGTCGTTTGTAACTAGGAGGTCATGGTCCGTGAAAGTAGTGAATATGAAGTCGCCGAGGTTGCAGGAGGAGCTACTGCCCCATGAAGTGTGGTGGCAGTTGAGGTCTCCTGCGAGAAGAATAGAGTTATAGGGGGAAATAGAGACTAGTAGCTTGACTATGTGAATACGGTCGAAGGAGGGATTGGGTGGCCTGTAAACTGAGATGATGAGAAGATCGCCTTGAAGAGTAGAAATAGAAATAGCATTAGATTCAAGGTGGCTGAAGGAGTTATAAGAGATGACTATTTTAAAAGGAACGGAGTTGCGGATGCAGATGGCTGTACCGCCGCCCCTGCCCACAAGTCTGTCGTTGCGAGCAACAACAAAGCCTTTAAGCGAGAAGCGGTAGTGAGGATTCAGCCAGGTTTCGCTGAGAAGAAGTTCTAATTTACGCTGTCTAGCTGACAGGCAGTTCCATTGAAGAATGTGGAGATTTTTAGGGGTGATTGCTTGAGCCATGATTAGAAGAAGAAGGGGGAGAAAGGTGAAGGCGCGAGCAGGCTTTGGAGACTTCGTCGGCGATGTCGATTCGTCCGGCAGATGTGAGGGCTGGAAGTAGAGTGCGAAAGATTAAGTCTAAGAGAAAAGTTAGTGGGCTGTCCGAGGTAGAGAGGGAGGCCGGTGTAAGTGAGGGGTTGTAGACTCTTGTAGACATAAGGGGAGGAATTGTTGAAGCGTGTTGTGAGAGCGGGGGAGGTTGAGGTGTTCTCCCGTTGGGGGCTAGAAGGCAGTCTTGGTGATCAGCGAGGGGGAAAGAGCGAGGGTGGTGCGGCGGACCTCGAGAGGTTGCGAGAAAGAGAGGATGGGGAAAGAACGAGGGGGCCGATGGGAACGCGAACTCGGTTGAGAGGAGGAGTTCAGAGCGGGCCTGAACGAGCCAGAAGCGGCTGCGGATGAGGATGCGAGTGAGGTTAGGGGTGAGTTTTGAGCATGAGTAGGAGCAGGCGCTAGCAGGTGAAAACTAGCTTCATGAGTCGCTTGCAGAGAGTCAGGATGGCGTGGTGGGTCTGATCGGTTGGATTTGGGGATGGACCTTGAGTTGTGTTTAGGTGGGTTAGAGCGAAGAACGAGGGGGAGAGCTTCCGCGAGCGAGAGGTTGTGTGTAGCCGCGTACTTCCTGAGAGTGTGTTGAAAGTGCCACTCTGGGCACGCTTTGTCCTTGGGAAGGTGGTGCTGGTTGCAGTTAATGCATGTGGGAGAAGAGTCGCGGCATGGGCAGACATTAGGGGAGGTGTGTTCGGGTTGGCCACATCTCGCGCAGGTGGCTTTGCTTCTGCACTGGCTTTGAAGATGCCCGTACCTAAAATAATTAAAGGACATTTTAACTGGGGGAACATAAACATCTTATTATATAACTATCTTATTATTGATAGTATAATAGTTTTTTAATCTATTTAAGGGTCTGTCTACACGGAGGTATCGGGCGTCGGGCGTCGAGTACCAGGTACAGTCAGTCCGCACGTTTCAGTATGTTCCGAAATTCTGAATGAAATTGGAACGTTGTATGACCGGCGCTGCGCTGGCTTAATAATTATTTACTAAAAGCTTTACTAAAAACTTATTTTGCTCTTCCTCTGCTTTTTTCTTGGTTGACATCACGGAGGAAGAGAGAAGGAGACCAAACTCTGTATTGCAAAGATGGTTACATATTCCGAATTCAGATCACCAAGTACGGTCGGCCGATTCACCGTGTCCTAGCGAGTAACAACACCACCTGTTGGCCGCAAATCCTACTACACCTATGAATTACCATAGAAGGATAAGAGTTATCATAAAACTCTAAATTTTTTAACAAACAAACCGTGAAACAAACTAATGAAACTAAAACCGTAAATGTATTTAAATCGTAAACCGTAAACCTTAAACCTAAACCAATTAAAATCTAAGCCCCCGGGGGTTTATGATGATCATATGTAACTTTCATTCTTAATACAGGCATCATCGCAGTGGCTGTGGTGATAAAAGTCTTGCGATGTCGGTATTTTGCCACGAGTTCAAATTCGGTGTGCAGATTTTTTTTTTACTATGTACTTTAAATTAATGTACTTTATATAAGTTAAATAATGTGAATAATAAATTAAATAATGTGAAATTTTTAATACAATTTTTAATTCTTTATTATTTAATAAAAACTTGACAATTAGGTAATATAAAAAGTAAGCAATAATATAAATTTAAGAAACAAAAAATTATTTCGTTATTTTATTTTCGTTAGTTTTACATTTTTTTCAATTATTGAACTTTGATACATTTCTTTTTCTTTTGCTACAATTAATTGCACTTGAATTTTGCACTACTAATTGTTGCGAATTATCTGGAGCGTAAAACAGTTTACTTAGCTTTCTTTTTTCTCTCGTGTTTTCTTTCTCTATCGAGTCATTTTTATTTTCTTGTTTGACTGCAAAAAACATTCGTGTTGTTAAAAAAAAGTAATGATCCTATGTGTAAACATTTTTTTATGAGTTTCGCAGCCAACAAAGGGTATCGGAGCCATTTCTTCCACTTCTTTGGTTATTTCAAAAATTATATCCGCGCTCATTAATGCTTTTGAATTTAAAACTTTTAAGGAAGCTTGTTCCAATGCACTAATTAAATAAAAAAGATTAAGCGAGGGCTCTTTTAAATAGCCTTTCGTTTTCATGCGTATCAATTTATACGCTTCTAAGTTCTCATCCTCTTCTGTTCGCTCCAAAGAGGCTATGCAATTATTGCAACTGGACGAGTTACCATTGACGATATATTTAGCAAATCTTGTAGCTTTTCGTGCTACAAAGCCTGCAACGTACGCCAGTACGTATTCTGACGTTGTACAATTGAAATAGTTATGCTCTTCAATTATTTTTGCAACATCTGCTAACTTTTCCATATGCACTTCTTTCTCCAAAATTGCATCTATCTGAGTGCCCCATTGTTCCCGACGATCATCATCATTTTCAATGTCTTTAATACTTAACAATACATCAGCGATTTCGCTACAGGAAACGTTCAAACCTTTTGGAGGTTTGATCAAGGATTACGTAGCAACAAATTTGTACATTTGTATAAACAAAGACGAGTCTGGGTGATCATTGGACCCGAGCAGTTCCGCATCAACCCAAAAAATCTCTGAAAAAAATTGATTCTCACTGATAGGTATTTAACTTAAACTTAACTATAAAAGATTTAAATTACCTCTAAGTTATCCTGATCCTTGCAGTCATAAGGTACTTGAAATCGCACTTTTCAATAAGATACGTGCAAATTTCCAAAGCTCCTTTCAAAGATACTTTTAGATGATAACAAGTCGAATCAGGAATAAACTGGTATCTATTCGTTTTCGCTTTTTCTTCCCATTCACTTAAAAACGCTAAAAACGACTCGATATTCTAGAAAAAACCAGGAATTAATTGATAATTCTACTATTCGTACTACACAATATATTAGTACTATAATAAACTTAGTTTTCTTATTTATCAAAATATTCTATTGCAAATGATACATATCGGTGAATAGAGTGCTTCGACAAGATAATAAATTGTGATTTTAAATGCACTAATTTAATTAAAATGCCTTATATAAAAGATGAATATGTTCTGTACCTGCGACATTTGATTTTCCGGCTTTAAACTATTAAGCGGTGTTCTACTATTCATGACAGTAATTAAAGATTTAACCCTTTTACAGAATTTTATAGATCCATTGCAATCTGTAAGATCATTGTGTTTGTCTTTGAGTAGATCCATGCTATCGGCAACTCCAAAAAACTGTGCAGGCGTAAATAATTATTGAATAATTAATTGTTTAAGAATGCATATACTGATTCTATGATTAAATGAATCGGCAAACCAGATAAGCGTCGTAATAGTACATTATATGCAAATAAGGGAGAGGGGAATTAATGAATTACTGTAATAAGTTAATGTTTATCAAAACTACATGCACATATGCCCGTTTTTATATACGTTATAATGATCAAAACTGTATTACTTTCGCGGGAGGGGTAGATATTACTTACTTGAAATGCCATAGCAACATTCATTTTCTGAAAATATTGGGGATTAATATGGTCCTTTCGTAACTTATAATTAACTTTTAAATTAAACGCTGCGGGATTTTCAATTGCGAGTAAAGCATGCCAGTGCTTTAATATCACTTCCCCATCAGGTGTCTGAAAAAAGTAATTTGAATACAAGTTTAATACAGAAATTAATAATTATCGGTATGTGACATTTTGTTTAAATGAAACTAAAATTGTCTCGGTATATTGAAACAAGACGAATCTTGAAAATAGAATTTTAAAAAGACCGTATATGTAAGTACCGTTACTGTAGATCTTTAATATCAACAATATAAATATATTAATATTTACTAATATATTTACCCATATTCTATCATATTTATCGTGCTTTGTGAAGAAATTGCGTAAACATTTTATCACATGTGGGAAGTCAGAAAAAAAACCATAATGTGCGCTCAGGATCGACGATGTGTTCAACACTAACACAATCCTCATTAACGCCAAATAAATCCCACATGGTTCTATTCCAATTAGCACCATCATTTGCAATGCCATGGACCTTTAAGCCGGATCTCTCAGCTAAAATGATGGCTTCCATCATTATATGATGCAAGACATTGCCGCTCGCACTACTTTTACTTAGAAAACAGCCTAGAGCTTGCACCCATTTCCCTTTAAATGGTTGAAACATAATTACGAGCGCGTGGTCACCTTTTTGTGTTTTTTGGTGCTCAGGTGTGTACATTCCAAGATCTGTAAATCCTTCCAATTGCAGATTTTGTCGATTAAATGAAATAGTTTTTGTGAGTTTCATTTCATCGACAAGCAAAATACCTATGAAAATAAAAAAATTCAGAGATGCATTTTCCACTTATATACATACATGCATACCTATACAGTTACTGATTGCAAATAATAGGATTCGACTAAAACAAATACAATAAAAATAATTAAAGGATAGACCAAATGTATCTCTTCGAGCCAACTATTTATTGAAAATCTAGCCAACGTTTCAGTTTATATGTAGACCCTTATCAAGGCTCTTAAACAAAATAATTTTTACATTAAATCAATTTACAATTTTTTAAAATATACAATAAGATGCACAGGTATTACCTGATATTCTTAAAAAGTATTTCACTAATCCCAATAACGGGAAAAATTCGCCACACACGGCATACTAAAATACAAATTTTATAATTTAATACAATAATTAAAATTTAAAAATTAAAATTTACTTTTTTTACAAAAACTATATTATACTTCATTTTTCCAGCTCGACTTTTTGTAGAGATATTCTCAGTGCCGCGAGATGTAAGTGCGGCGCTGGAGAGAACAAACGAACGACTGACGAGTGTCTCGAGACACCAGAGAAGTATCGCAATTACAAATACAAAGGTACACGCAATGGGAACAGGCACGTATCACCTATAAATTTGAGAAAAATTACATAAAAGTGGGGGTATTGAAATATAGCGTTAGAGAGGCGGCACAAGTTCACACACACGTAGCAGATCCGAGAGCCCGCAAAGCAAGTTAGAACGCTTCTTCCATCGTCACACTGACTATCAATGTAGTATGGCCGGAGCGTTCCCCAGCTACTCGGACTCTCCGATCTCCCACCGGGATGTGCCACCATGGCTCGCCAGTCAAACATTATTGAACACGTGTTGGCTGATTTGAAGAGAGTACAGAGCGATATGCCACCTCTCACCGGCCATTTCAATACGAATAAAAATAAAAACCAGATTTTAATTATTGCAGTTGTTTGGACTTAGTTTTAGATTAGAAATAACATTTTTGTAACTTGACTTGAGGTGGCACGTATCCTCAGCTCTGTTAAGCGTGCCATAAAAAAATTGAATCTGAAGCATTTCGGAGAACCGTCTGCGAAATATAGACGGCTCTCTATCTACGATTCTAATGTTATCAAAATTAAAACTGTGTCGATAAAAAATACATAATAAATAATTCGTCAGCTTCGTATTATTTTTGTACGATACTTATCAATTCAAACATTTCAGATTGATGCATTGAAAGTAAATGTTAAGCGACTGCAAACACAATGTGCTTTCATAAAGAAAGAAGTGCTGAGCAAAGCTTGCGACTCATTGACCGAAAGTCAACACACTGCCGTTGAAGCATGTTATATATATGGGTGGTTCTTTGACAAATCGAGCGGTCGATTTTTTGACCCTATCGAAAAAAATTTTTAAAATGTTCCTAAGAGACACATGAGTATCCCTGAATTTTTTCAGATTTTTTGCATCAAGTATCTTCGAGTTACAGAGGGTCAAAGTTGATGAAATCACGTTTTTTTGCTTTTTCTGGCTACTTTCATTAATTTGTAGATCCTCAGGGAAGCATTTTTCACTATAGAGATATATAACATTTTTTTCTGCAAATTTTCTAAACTATTCAAAAAAAATATTTTTGATGTCGTATATATATGTTTTAAGAAAGTTATAAGTCATTTAAGTCTTAAAATCAAGTTTTAGGAAAGTTCGATCATCCGGATCATAACCAAAAAATTCATGAAGATACCTTATTTCAATTCAAAAAAGTCTGCGAAAGACCCAGAATGTCAGAGGCCTTGGTTTCTCTGTAAAAAATCATTATATCCGTTCATATATGAAAAAAATTTAGTTTTATTGCTATATAGAAGAATTTAACCAATTTTATCAATTACGTAAATTTTTTTATAATAATTTCAGTCATTAAAAAAATGATAAGGTTAGTGAAATGCTTCGATATAGCAATAAAACTAAATTTTTTTCATATATGAACGGATATAATGATTTTTTACAGAGAAACCAAGGCCTCTGACATTCTGGGTCTTTCGCAGACTTTTTTGAATTGAAATAAGGTATCTTCATGAATTTTTTGGTTATGATCCGGATGATCGAACTTTCCTAAAACTTGATTTTAAGACTTAAATGACTTATAACTTTCTTAAAACATATATATACGACATCAAAAATATTTTTTTAGAATAGTTTAGAAAATTTGCAGAAAAAAATGTTATATATCTCTATAGTGAAAAATGCTTCCCTGAGGATCTACAAATTAATGAAAGTAGCCAGAAAAAGCAAAAAAACGTGATTTCATCAACTTTGACCCTCTGTAACTCGAAGATACTTGATGCAAAAAATCTGAAAAAATTCAGGGATACTCATGTGTCTCTTAGGAACATTTTAAAAATTTTTTTCGATAGGGTCAAAAAATCGACCGCTCGATTTGTCAGAGAACCACCCATATATACTAGGGGGGCACCCCCCTGCTCGCTCCGCTCGCCAACCCCCATCACTTCACTTTCTAAGTTTGCATTTATATATATTGTGACGGTCAGCCGTCAGCCCCAGCTCGCCTGGACACCACCGGAGCCGTGCTAATGAAAAAGCATACGCTAAGACCCGGTGGTGTTTACAGGAAAGCAGGGCAGAGATGAGAGCAAGACAGAGAGAGAAGACACGGCCGGAGCAGCAGAGCAGAGCAGCGCGACGAACAGCTGAGCAGAAGCCACGCTCAGCGCGAAGCATGCGCGGCGCCGCACGAGACAGAGAGAGAGAGAAGCACCACGCGCGCCACAGCGAGAGAGCGGCAGAGAGAGGGAAGCCGCGCGAGAGCGAGAGAGAACGAAGATAGCGGCGACGGCTGAGAGCGCAGCACGGCGAGCGAAGCCACGAGGCGTACGCGCGCGAGCGACCGCCGCCATGTTGGCGAGCGCTGTAGAGAGAATGAGAGCGAGCGAGAGCGAGATAGACAGAGACGGAGAATGTCTAATGTGAGCAGAGAGAGTGGAGGCACACGACGAGCCTCGAACGTTATTGGCGACAAGTGGAGGGCTGCGGCTCGATCCACAGCGGTACGCGAGCGAAATATTATAGAGAAAAATTGTAAGAGGAAATTCAGAAATGTGCTATATCAGGCTATCACGTGATATCGCGTGAGTAAGAAAGGACAGCCAGAAAATATATGCGCGAGAAAGAGACAGAGAGAGACGCCGCGGTCGCAACGGCCGCGCAACAGGTAGAACGAGTAGTATCCAGTGAGCAGCAGGCAAATTCGGACGCACTCCAGGACAACATATTTTCCCTCCGCATTCTCCACGACATAACCTCCAGATTTCTATACTGTCGAGGTTCGCTCGCGAAGTAATTCTGCGCCGCGCGATTTACAGAGGACGAGACATCATCAGGACGAGAGGACGAGCAGTCATAGCAGTTTACAGCCAGGTAGACACTTATTATTTCAAGTGCGCGTCCCCGCGTTGGCCGGACTTACCGCCAGAGCGTGCCTTCCGCACGCGAGCCCCTTTTTCATTTTTATTTGTTATTTAATAAATGCCAGGCCGTCCATTTTAAGACTGTGCGTGTGTTTATTTACGAGCCCCCGCCTATCCTTCTTCCCAAAAATTCGCGGCCGCGAGATATAAGTTTGTGCACCGCTGAGCAGCCGGCAAAGCGGTTGGTGAACCGGGCGTCCAACAAATTAATTAAATACGGTTCATCCGGCAGCCCGATAACAGGGTGCGATCACGTTGTGGAGCTCTCGACGGCCTCCCCGAGAGAGCAATAAAAACCACAACGTCACATTGACGCCCAACGTGCGGCGAAAAAGGATCGGGGAAAAGTGAAAAAACGAAACACGCTAGACTTGGCCATTTTGTGCCACGCGGTCGGCTAAGGCGGCCATATTGAAAAACGTGACGCGAGTAAATGAACACGGCGGAGATAGTAAGCCGGAGAAGAATAAAAATTTAATTTCGAAAACGAGGCAGTGCAGTGGAAAATTCCAAGAAAATTTTTTTTTCTTTTTCTCTCAGTGAACGGTCATCGATATAGGAGCATTTCCGAAAAATATTTTTTCTCGTCAACAGTCAGAAAAAATCGCTTGCAATACGGCCAAGCCGTACGTGTAGTCAATTTCAACAACCGACAGAATTAAACAAATTCCGCGAGTGCCACCCAATATATACGACCATTTCCGAAAAAAAATCGAAAATTTTTTTTTCTCTACAATTCCAACACGTGCACCACCCGCTCAACGTAATTGAATTTATGCTGGCCAGAGACAACGTCCTGAAATTTTGCATGCCAACAATAATTAATAATAATTATTTATAATTACCTCCAATACTATATATACCACCCTTATAACTAACAATACCCTCATATTTCTACAGACGGTTAACGGTAGTACGTCGAAAATTATTTTATAAATTTCACTACATGAGACAGATAGGAAAATTTCTTGACAGTAGACAATCAGACGCTAGATTTTACAATTACAGGAAGATCAGAGAATTATTGTTCGTACTATTAAATCAGAACAAACAAGATTTTTTTTTGAAAAACCAGTAATAAAAATCAGATCGCGTCAGAATTGAATATCAGCCAGAAATTCCAAGATGTCCAACGCCGGCCACCAAGAAATAATGGAAAAACTTAGAAAACACAGGGAGGTTAGAGCTATAGTAAGAGAAGTAATTAAACTGGATCGAAAAGAGATTCAAAACGCATTAGAAGACATTCAAGCAGAGACAAACGGAACGAGAGGGGTATTACAGGATCGCTTATTACGGGCAAGAGTGCTATTGGAAACAAAGCTAGATGCACCATGGTATCCATGGGACGGCAAACCAACGATCCCAAGGCTCAGACTAATGAACGAGGAAAACCATGGAACAGAAAAATCAGATGTAGTGCAATTACTTACTCAACTACAACCAGTCGTACCACAACAACAGTATGTACAACCAAACGCATCCACGAGTATACAATACTCAGAACATGTCAAGCAGTTACTCACAGACTCAGCAGATAAATCGCTGCAAAGTAACAAATGGTTCGTAAGTCAGCACACATCAACACTATTACACTCATCGCCAGGGAAAAAGCATATTCCTGTGGACAGCTCGTTCGCTAAAAATCTGCCAGAAATAGAAGAATTAACAAATCCAACAGGAACGAAGAAAAAAACCATATCCACGGAAGAGAGGCTAAGCGTAACCACGAGTCAAAGCGAAAAATCGGATAATGAAGAAGCAGTCGAAACGCAAAGACGAAAATTAGAAAAAACAATCCACGAGTTACAGATTACAACAACAGAAACAGACACGAACAGTACAACTATTACAAGAATTAGCAAGATAAAACCATCCAAATCAAAAACGTCACAAAAACACAAGAAGTCACGACCACCACCAAAATTTAGCAGCTCGTCGGAAGAATCATCGGACAGCTCGTCAGACAGTATCTCGTCAGATAGTGATGCTCCACAATCTCACAGACAAAGAGCTAACAGACGACTAGACAGAAGCCAAAGCAGTATAAACGCGAAAAATCATCTCAGTCATCTACAATTGATCAGAAACCTAAAGATCGAATATTCAGGCTCGTCGAAGGAAGACCCAGAAGACTATGGAAGAAAATTAGAAGGCATCAAGGACAGCCTAGATATTCGCAGCAAGGCCATGTTGAAACTGGTACCTTACACCTTGACTGGAAGAGCACAAATGTGGTATCAAACCGAAAAGACAGATATACAATCATGGAAAGACTTCTTAACCGCATTTAAAGAACAATTCTATACTTCCGCAAACACCAATGACGTAATGGATGAACTGCTTCGACGCACACAAGGCAACGGAGAAAAGATATCGACTTATATTATGAACTTCAGACACATAGCCGATCATCTACAAAAACCAATGCCAGTCAAGAAACAGATCGCCCTACTCATCGACAGATTGCGACCAGTTTATAGAAAAGCCCTCAAAGATAAGAAGATTAAAACTTTCCACGACGTAAAGAGGTACTGCAAAGAGCTAGAAGACGAACTCGAACATGATGCCAGGTACGCACCGCCACCACCAGCAGAAAAATCAAAATTCCCAGCAGCAGCATGGTCAACCACTCCAAAACCAAAAGTTGCCGGAACAGAAGAAATAGCGGAAACCATAGAAGAACCAACCAAGACAAAGAAAAAGAAAAACAAAAAGAAAAAACCAGCAACAATAGAGGAAGCAAAGACAGAAACACCAGTTAAGACACAAGAAGTGTGTGCAACAACTCAACAAATTCCTGCGACACATGCTCAGCTACCTATACCACAACAACCTGTACAACAAAATTTCACGCCAGCGCTAAGCCAACAAACAAACCAATCGCAACAACAGACCCAGTATTATGGACCTTGTCATGTTTGCGAAACGGTCGGGCATAGAGCAGCAGAATGTCCGAAAACACAATGCTACAATTGCAAACAATACGGACATAGAAGAAACGCGTGCAAATACCCGTTGAAACCGACAGGCAGATGTCAGGTATGCGGTCAGATTGGAGCACCATTTAAAAACTGTAAAAACTGTGTCAAGGCCAGAGAACTGTTACAGCAGTTGCAACCACAAATATTGCCAGAGCAATCATGTCAGATCTGCGGGCAAAAGGGGGCAACGCTTCGAGACTGTCCCAACTGTGTCCACGTCAGAAAGCTTCTGGGAAATGGACAAACGGAGGCGGCAACGGGGCAGCCGACCTCCGTCTTCACACCGTGGCCCCAGTCGTAACCTGCAAAATTGACTCACATACCTGTAATCTTTCCACGGGTATGTCAATTTTGGGAGGGGGAGAGAGTGGCGTACAGCCACTAGAGAAAGTGCAAAACCAGACAGTAGCAGCCAGAATCGTCACCAACGGCCAGGCTGGCCACAGTCAGGAAAAAGCACTTACGAAGCAGAGACAAAAGAGTAAAGAGGCAAACGTGAAAAGAGGAGATACCTGGGTCAAACCATGGTCAGACTCTATCACAAAAAAAGAAGAGACAAAAGAAGATAAAAAAGGAAATCACGCTCAAGCAAATACGGTCAGAGACGCGGAATCTAAGCCAGACGGGACGCCGGCTGCGCCAATGGAGAGTAGCGATGAAGACACGAAGCTAGAACGAGAAATCCAGCTATACAAGAAGCGAGGCTTTCGAGTAGAGAAGGAAATGATTCGTGGTCATGGACTAGAAGACATCGAAGAATTCTCAAAAGAGAGCCTGGAGAAGATAAAAGAGATGGCAGAATTCAGGAAAGCCGAAAAGCTTATGCGGACCGAGGCGCAAATAGATCTCAGACCGGAGCCGACCATAACGTCAACTTTACCCAAGGTAGACATTAAGGACAAGGAAACGGTCAGAAAACTAGTACAAGCCTTGGATTTCGGCGAGACCAGAGTTACGGCCAGACAAAGCGACATGGAAATCGAAGAAACTGCGAACGTGGAAATCCGATCGGAAGAAGAAGAAGAAGACGGCAGCTCCAGCGAAGATGAGGTGCACCTTATCGAAGCGAAAGAGTTGCTGGAAGACAACCAAGAGAGAATAATTCGTACAAAGATTACTGATCTGTTGGAAGAGACCGATTTTACTAGATTGAGGAAGATTGAGGCTGCGGTGGAGGCGCTCATCAATGATACACTGCCAGACGACAGAACTTCTGCACCGATAGTGGAAGCTGGAGTCGACCAGGAATCACAAGAGTCAGAAATGCCTATTGCTGGAGCCACAATAGACAATAGAGAATATATAAGAGTCGATTTAGGAGGACAAGAATATAGAGCACTGTTTGACCCAGGGGCTACAATTTCTTTAGTAGGCTCGGGAATAGCTGAGAAGTACAAAAAGAGACTAAATCCCTGCACGACGACAATCCAAACAGTCACTGGCGGACTGAATCCAGTCCTAGGATTTTTGCCTATTCATTTAGAGCTAGATGGAATAAGCGAAACTCTGAATGCCAGAGCTGTTAAAGATGTTAGACATGAAATGATATTGGGCAAAGACTTCTGCGACACATTCAAAATTGACTCAAGCTACAAAGGATGGTGGCGAGCTAATGAAGGAAGATGGAGAGAATTCGACAGACCAACAGCCAGATCCCCGTCGGTCATTATCGCCGAAAGCGCCGGTATATCCGAACTCAGCGACGAAGAAAGACAGGAAATCGAGCAGCTGGTTGCCAGTATCTTACCAGAAAATTCCGGTGGTGAATTAGGTTACACCGACCTAACAGAACATCACATTCTCGTCACTGACCCCACACCCATAAGATGCAAGGCAAGAAGGAGATCACCGCGGAAGATTGAGGAAATTCAAAAGGCAGCAATCGAATTAAGGCGTTTAGGGATAATTGAAAGATCAGCCAGTGATTATTGCAGTCAACCATTGTTAGTACCAAAGCCAGACGGTACTGAAAGGTTTTGCGTGAACTACATAGAATTGAATAAAGTAACCAAGAAAGACAGTTATCCCTTACCACAGATGGACATGATCTTAGACCGATTGCGAGCCGCCAGATACCTAAGTAAAATAGATTTGAAGCAGGCATACTTCCAAGTGAAAATGGAAGAAAGTAGTAAGAAATATACTGCTTTCGCCGTGCCAGGATACGGGTTGTGGCAGTTCAAACGCATGCCATTTGGGTTATGCAACGCTCCCAGTACTCTGCAGAGGCTGGTTGACGTTTTATTCGGTCCTGAGGACTCTCCGAACGTCTTTGGCTACCTCGACGACATCGTCATTGCAACCGACACGCTCGAAGAACATAAACACCGAGTCAGACATGTACTCACAAAACTAACCTCAGCTGGATTAAGTATCAACCCGAAGAAATGCGAGTTTTGTGTAAGAGAAATAAGATACCTAGGATTCATCCTGGATAGAGACGGACTAAGAACTGACCCCGCCAAAGTCGAACCAATCTTGAGGTGTCCAGCTCCAAAAGACTTGACAGAGTTACGTAGAGTGCTAGGAATGTTCGGGTGGTACTCGAGATTCCTAGAAAATGAGTCAGAAATAAAAGTGCCTCTTACTCGTCTCCTTCGAGACCAGAAGAACCGGAAATGGGGAGAAGAGCAGCAAGAAGCCTTCGAGAAGTTGAAGATATCCTTGACGAATGCGCCAGTTTTAGCCAGACCAGATTTTTCGAGACCTTTTACGATCCAGTGCGATGCGAGCAATTACGCCGTTGGAGCCGTTCTCACACAAGAGTTCGACGACGGAGAACATCCAATAGTTTATGTCAGTCGAGTTTTAACAGCTCCTGAAACAAACTATACGACCACCGAGAAAGAATGCCTCGCACTCATCTGGTCGATCCAAAAACTGCGACCTTACGTAGAAGGATATCATTTCACAGTGATCACCGACCATAGCGCACTACGCTGGCTCAGGTCTCTCAAAGAGCCGAAAGGACGACTAGCTAGATGGTCAATCGAGGTCCAGCAATGGGACTTCGATATAGTCCATCGAAGCAGCACAAATCATGTCGTCCCCGACGCCTTATCCAGGATGATCGAGCCAGAAGTAGCGGCCACAACGACTATAGAAGACAAATGGTACATAAGACGGAAGAACGAAGTCGAACAGAATCCTTCGCATTACCCAGAGTGGCGCATCGAGAACGATAAGCTGTATAGACACAAAGAAGACCCAATGCTCGATCCGATCACGCACCCAGACGAAGGCTGGAAGTTAGTCGTACCAGAAGAATTGCGGGAGCGGGTGTTGACTACTGCACACGCGGAAATATCCGCCGGACATTTAGGTATCGAGAAGACATACGACAGGATTGCTAGAGAGTATTTTTGGCCCGGATTATTCCAAGACGTGTGCAAATTTATCAAAAGCTGCCAGACTTGCCAGGCTTACAAAATCTCACAGCAAGCTCCTCAAGGACTAATTGGTAAACGGTTGGTAGAGAGACCGTGGGCAGTGGTAGCAGCTGACGTAATGGAATTCCCCAAAAGCTCCAGCCAGAATAAGTACTTGGTAGTTTTCCAGGATCTTTTCTCACGCTGGATAGAAGTCTACCCGTTACGCCAGGCCACTGGAAAAACCATAGCCAGAGCATTTGAAGAACTAATTTTGTTCAGATGGGAAACACCAGAGTATTTGCTAACCGATAACGGAACAGAGTTCATCAATAAACACTTAGCGGAGACATTGGAGCAGTATGGGGTGAAGCACGTGACGACTCCACCTTATCATCCACAAGCAAACCCGGTGGAGAGAAGCAACCGCACACTTAAGACAATGATCTCGTCCTACGCTACGAACCATAGCCATTGGGACAAACATCTACACGAACTAAGACACGCGATCAACACAGCCAGACAATCTACCTTGAAGACCTCACCCGCATTCCTAAACTACGGCCGACACCCGACACCGGTGAAAAGCCTAAGGGCAGAATGGGAGGGGGGCGCGAAAAAGATAAGATTGGACCCGGCCGTGTGGGAGGACAGAATGAAAAGACTAGACGCCTTACGAGACTTGGTAGCCAGATACATCGACGACGAACGGGACAAACAAGGTAAACGGTACAATAAAGGGAGAAAAGTGGTAGAATTTCAGGTAGGAGACCTAGTAATGAGGAAGTCTCATCCCCTGTCAAAGGGCAATGAGAAGTTCTCCGCTAAACTCGCCCCGAAATACGACGGCCCCTTTACCATAACCCAAAAGAAATCCCCCGTTGTCTATATTTTGGAACCTCTCGAAGGTAAAAGCCGTAAAGTTGCCAAGGTGCACGTGAGTGACCTGCGAAGGTACATAGCCCCTAGGTAACCCACAACTAACTCACCTGATCCTCAATTGACCGCGATATCCCAAGTAAGTGCCTGCATGTGCCACACCAGATCTCCCAAATCCTCCGTAAGTACCTGGGGCATGGAAAATCCATCCCCAACTGTCTCAAAGAAAAATACTAATTACACTATGATTTTAGACATGGACAACCAACAACAGCCGGAGAGGAAGAGCTGGGGAGACGAGGAGCCAGAAAACGTCTCCGACTTCCTGCCTCCCTCGCAATTCGAGGTCGAGGTAAGGCGAGAGCGGATGGCGAGAGCGGCGCACCTCCGGCTCACGAACGCCCAAGCGGCCATGGAGACCAGCGGCAACGTCGAAGAGGTGGCGGCTACCGACCACCTGGAGAAAGATCCTCCCCGACCCCAGCAGGCAGACAGTCCGATGGACTGCTGCATTACCGAGGCCGAAGAAAAGGAACTGCTCCAGGAAGTCAGCCGCCCAACGACGCCCACCGGCGCCACCACCACTCCGACGGAGGACCGACCAAACCGGCAGTCTCCCCCGAAGACCCCGCCCAGGCAGCCTTTCCTGTGGACCAGTGCAGGACCGTTAATCCTCACACCGGCCACAGGGGCCATCCAAAGGCCGAGGTCCTTACCGCTGAGGAGACCGGCTCCGGAGTCACTCTCGACTCCCACGAGCACGATCACCTCGCAGCCAGAGCTACAGCCAGACGAGGCGCGTGAGCGAGACACACCCAGTCTGGCCATGGCTGGCTGGGGAAGGGTTGACGCCGCCGCACCGCGTCGAGTCCCAACCGCGAAACCCGAAGAGCCTATTCTCGGGGCGGTGGGGCCGTCGCAACGAGCGGAGGCGCCACCCCAAACCAGACCCCTATCGGCCAGGCTGGGGCCGCTCCCCTCACTCTCCCACAGCCAGACTGGTCCCACCAGACCCCGCGAGACAGACGAGAAGCCCCGCGCGTCGGTCGGCCCCTTTAAAAGGCCCTACAGCCACCCCGGTTCGTCCCAATACAGGGCGACACGACACCGGCGGACCACCTGCTCGCCTGGGACTTGGGCTTGGAGCCGGAAGACCTGGAGGCCACCCAGCCCAACACCCCGGTGCCCCAGGGAGGAGGACACAACCGCCGACGAAGCCGCAGCCGCTCCCGACGCTCGAGAGGACCGCGGCAGCTCACCGTGGATGACGTCTTCTCCACTATCGAGCTGCCGCGTCGACCGGTTCGACGGGACGACACCCCCCCAGGCCCTCCAACGGCGGACAGTCCGCCGGCTGACGTGCCCTCGCTAGCCAGGGAAAGGCGACGGGCGGCGCGGTTGCCCGTAAAGAGAACTGGGCTGCGATTCGGCGACCTCAGGGAGATCCCGACGGAAGCCGACCTGGACCCCCCACCCTACAGTTGTTTAACTGCTGGAGGTTTGGGCACCAGAGCGGCGACTGTCGGGAATCACCCCGGCTCCCTTACTGCAACAATTGCGGCAGAAACCT
>JACCIB010000601.1:0-116864 GCA_018906965.1 Philotrypesis tridentata
TATCATCGATTGTATGATAGGAAATCAGCTTTCGATCTGATAAACGAGCGAGAGCGGTCAGTTTTATGAAAAGGACGGATCGGGCGGACTGACCGCATCCGAAGTTGCTCCAATGTTATTCATCATCCTTATATATTATTTAATAATTCTATACATTATAGTCACCAAGGAATTTTGTTTTTAAAGAGTATCTGAGTTTGAAAAAATGCAAAATAATCAAACAGTCCGACGAGCCGATTATCGAAAAAGGACGGATCGGGCGGATTAACCGGATGGGCATTGGAGAAAATTTTAGTATAATTTTTCAAATTGTTATGAGAATATTCTTCTTAACAGTTCAATGTAAATATTTATCAGCTTATATCGATTTTATAATAGAAAATAAGCCTTCGGTCTGATAAACGAGCGAGAGCGGTCAGTTTTCTAAAAAGGACGGATCGGGCGGACTGACCGCATCCGCAGTTGCTCCAATGTTATTCATCATCCTTATATATTATTTAATAATTCTATGAAATTATTGTCACCAAGGAATTTTGTTTTATAAGAGTATCTGAGTTTGAGAAAATTCAAAATAATCAAACAGTTCGAGCAGCCGATTACCGCAAAAGGACGGATCGGGCGGATTGACGGGATGGGTATTGGAGAAAATTTTACTATAGTTTTTCAAATTGTTATGAGAATATTCTTCTTAACTGTTCAATGTAAATATGTATTAGCTTATATTGATTTTATTATAGAAAATAAACCTTCGATCTGATAAACGAGCGAGAGCGGTCAGTTTTATAAAAAGGACGGATCGGGCGGATTGACCGGTTGAGCATTGGAGAAAATATTAGTAAAATTTTTGAATTTTTATGAGATTATTGTACTCAACTGTTTCGTGAAAATAAATTTCAACTTACATCGATTGTGTGATAGGAAATAAGCTTTCGATCTGATCAACGAGCGAGAGCGGTCAGTTTTCTATAAAGGACGGATCGGGCGGATTGACCGGATAAGCATTGGGGAAAATATTAGTAAAATTTTTGAATTTTTATGAGATTATTGTACTCAACTGTTTCGTGAAAATAAATTTCAACTTACATCGATTGTGTGATAGGAAATAAGCTTTCGATCTGATCAACGAGCGAGAGCGGTCAGTTTTCTATAAAGGACGGATCGGGCGGATTGACCGGATAAGCATTGGGGAAAATATTAGTAAAATTTTTGAATTTTTATGAGATTATTGTACTCAACTGTTTCGTGAAAATAAATTTCAACTTACATCGATTGTATGATAGGAAATAAGCTTTCGATCTGATAAACGAGCGAGAGCGGTCAGTTTTCTAAAAAGGACGGATCGGGCGGACTGACCGCATCCGCAGTTGCTCCAATGTTATTCATCATCCTTATACATTATTAAATAATTCTATGAAATTATATACACCAAGGAATTTTATTTTTTAAGAGTATCTGAGTTTGAGAAAATGCAAAATAATCAAACAGTTCGAGCAGCCGATTATTGCAAAAGGACGGATCGGGCGGATTGACCGGATGAGCATTGGAGAAAATATTAGTAAAATTTTTGAATTTTTATGAGATTATTTTTCTCAACTGTTTCGTGAAAATAAATTTCAACTTTTTCTGATTTTAAAAAACTATAATGGTGGAACAGAAAGGGTTGTGGAACAGGAAATAATAGATATGTATTTTCTTGGGTTAATTTGGATTATAATTATTGGATTGCATATTTTTAATATAAAATATATTCGTTTTGATAATTACCGAAATAGCGAAATTGATTTATCTCGAAAACATTCTCTCTCTCACTCACTCACTCTCTCTCTCTCTCTCTCTCACTCACTCACTCACTCACTCACTCACTCACTCACTCAGTCTCTTTCTCTCTCTCTCTCATGTTGTGCGGTGATGCAGAATTTATTCATGCCTTTATTCATGTGAACTCCCTACAATCATTTCCGTATGGAGCTACACAGAGACCCTCAGATGACATGACCAATCATCTACTTTTACATTGTGACGGGCAGCCCGTCGTATATATGCTTACCTCGTCACTACCCGAATCATGAACCACATGAACCAGATTCAAGAATAATTATACTGTGGCGCTGAAAGGATTTAATATTAGCCAGGGTCAGTCACGCAACTGCAGTAGAGAGAGCGAGTACGTGTAGGAAGGAGTAACGGGATGTAGCTAATTGTTTGAGAGAGAGAGAGAGAGAGAGAGACAAAGCCGACAGAAAGACGACGACATGGCGATATGTACGCATGCAAGCGATAGTCATTATAAAGGCAAGCTAATTGCAAGCGTATGCGTTCAAGAGAGACAGCATGAGTAAGAAAGAAAGAGAAATGAAACAGTAAAAAGATTGTATGAAAGTGCATGTTCCATTGATAGATATTCTAGAGGTAGACTTAAATTATAATATATTATTGCTGAATGTAAACAAGCCAACTACAGTCCCCTTGCCAGATCCCGTGCACGAGAGCGAGCACGAGCAATAAATCAGTTAGAACTTTTAAATGTTGTGTTCGGTTATTTAACGAGGAATTCCTGACTATGAGGAATTACTTAGGCTTATGACTAGGAGAACGAGAGTAACCTTAACCAGTCGAAGCGAACATAGCATATCAGAAACGTAACCGGGCATCCATGTAAAATTAAATACGGTTTCGTAATCTTTTCTAATTTAAGTATCTTTACGCGGTGATCAGGTCAGCGCTCTATAGTTGACTAGCCCCCTCGTCAAAACATATTGTGACTATGAGTCTGTGGATGCGTTGCCCTTATCAAGATGCTGAGTGCCAGAGACTTCCCATCTCTCACTAATAATAATTCATTATGCTTCATGGCAAGGTAAAGGAGGCAGGGCTTGAATACAGTTACTCGTATCTTTCATCCTTCATAGATTTTCAAGCTATGTGGACTGAATTGAGGAAGCTTGAGATATCATCGCCTCATGTTAATACCACCTCAACCAACTCAGCTAGCTTAATCGACAGTTTTTTGATATCTATATTGATCTTACGGTCGACGATGCCCTTCGGAATCTTTATAACATTGATTTTTGTATAATGTGTACTCATATAATGTGATTACAGCATGCCATTTCAGTACTCAAGCGCGTGATCTGAGTGGTGTTCCTCAGTGAATTTTTGGCATTCATTTGCCTATCTAAGGTTCAGTGCCACCTGAATTTTTTAATATTTTGTCCAATTCGTTGTGCTTTTCACGGAAGTCTTCACTAGTCTACTTATTCTTCAGATGATTTTCGCCCCTTTCTGTTATGTTTTCTTACCAAAGTACTTTAGAGTTCAAGAGTAGCTCTCTAATTTCTTAAAAATGAGTCTCTTTATGGATCTATTACCAATTGAAATTTACGCAGGCCACAGTAGACAGTTTGCATTATAAGCTTTCCAAGTTGGTTCTCTTTTTTTATTTTAGTAAGGTATTTTATATAGTCCATCAATTTAATCATTAGTCCTCGAACCCTTATGGTAGAAAGGTGTTTTGCCGAAAAGTGATCAGGAAATTTTCATTAATAGTTTAATTGTTTATTTTGCAATAAAAAGAAGACTTTCAACAAAAGTAATATCATAGCGTTATACATTTATACGTAATTTTATGTAGATATCCATTACATTTTGAAAAATTCAAAATTTTTATTAGAAGCATAGATATTGCATAATTAGTGCATGTTAGTTGCAAAATTTAAAAACAAAGATTTTGATTTGAGGTGATGTTCATTAATGGCTCGAATTGGTCATTAATGGCTCGAATTGAATAGCGATTGAAATCAACAAGCGGGTATCACGCCGCGGGCGCGTACAATCGCATAGAGAACAACGTGATAATACTTATGCCATACACTTTGTGATGTGCACTTGAGCCAATAATGTTATCTGACCATCACTTGAGATTAAAATCATTTTTCAATAAAGAATAATAATAATAATAAAAATAATAATAATAATATTAAAAATAATAATAATAATAATAAATAATAATAATAATAATAATAAAAATAATAATAATAATAATAATAATAATAATAATAATAAAAATAATAACAATAATAATAATAATAATAAAAATAATAAACATAATCAGCACCAAGGCTCGTGCTCAACAGGGCTGTAGGTAGGTCGAGGTAACACTTAGAATAAAGAAACACTCGCGTGCTTCTAATTTTAATGGATGAATTTATATTCCACTTGGTTACTGTCACAGGATACAGCTGATTGATACACGCACATTCGCGACTCATTCCTGAATCGACCGATGCCAGTTGGCTACGGCTACACGGCGGCATACTGAGGATCACGTTCGCTTTTATTTTTTGTTCGTCGTCTAGGCGCCGCGTCCTTTCGTTTGTCTGAAGTCTCGTGCCTTATTAAACGGTGATCACGAAAACTAAACGCTTGTGGGTAGTTCGCGTGGGTTACTGTGCTTTATCTCTCTCAAAAATCTCCCTTGCTCTCCCACTATTACTGCTGTTGACTCGAAGCGTCGGGGGGTATTGGCACTCGGCGCTCGGCCCACTGGCCCTCACACATACATGCATATACCTAATATACAGGAGAGTTCACGTGACTTTTCATGTCGGCAAATATGATTTATTTAATGTTCTCGGCGGCTGTTTTATTCGTTACAGGTATGTAATTATTTGTGTAACGCTTATAATTTTCATTATCTGTAGATACAATTTTTCCGTAATTTATTTATTATATTTCCGTTCTAACTTATACACAGAGAGTGTTTTCCCGTAGACACATGACATATACACATTTCTCTCTTTGTCGCGTTGTTTTATACCCAGTAACTGTAGCCGATGTGGAGAGGGCTTGTCTTCTCCACCTCGACCCAATACTAGCTGTAGGACTGTATAGGCTAGGTAGCCTTCACTCATTGATTCTCTCTCGCTCTATCTCTTTCGCACTCCTATATCTCCTGTGCGCACACGCACTCTTATACCGCTCTCTCCCGTACGCGGGAGCTCGCTACTCGCTTCACCACTGTGCTGCCATGCACTCGCCACTTGCTTGGTCGCCTCGTGGCTCGTCAAGCTCGGCTGTCGTCGGTGCAGCACTCGCGCGTTCCTCATCTATCTTCCTTTCCTTCGGGCTGTTCTGCGTATCGCAGAGGACTGATACTTTAGAAACAAAAGAAAATCTCAACATGTGGCCTAATCCGACCGAAAAAATCTCAACTCAGCTTGTCGCGTACCGAGTCTTCTCTTCAAGGCATGTGGCTGCTAGGAGCAGAGAAGCATTAAAAATATGAAAATGTATGAGTACGACAGAGACAGACTTTCCATCCCTGAATTTCCTCTCGTCCTCTACTCTATCTAATGCTAACTTTAGAGATTTGGCTGACGGCAGAAAAAGGTAAGGTCCATCGATAGTGGAAAAAAAGCAAGTCGAAGGGAAGAATAGGTGTCTCTGTCGCACTTATGCATTTTCCTATGGTTCTCACTTGCACCTCCTAGCACTTCTCCTCTGTTGTCCCTCCTTTGTTACCTCCTAGCCCTTACTTTATGTATATGTGTATGTGTGAGTGCGTGCCAGCGTGTATATATGTGCATGTGGGTTTACGTGCGTGCATGCAGTTTTGACCGGTTTTTATCTGTATATAAGCAACAATTTACCTTACGGATTTAAAAGAAATCAAAATTCAATTATAATCGTAATGCAAGAATGTTATTGAAAAATCGCGAGATTCTCGCACTGCGCATCTAACTACAAAACCATCAAGCATGACAAATATTCTAACGCTTCATTCAATACAACTTAAACTTGATCTTTTTGTTGTTCTTGTCAAAAATATTTATTTCCGTTTAATTTTTTTTCTTTTACGATACACAAGAAAATTAAAATTGGAATTTTAATGAAATCAAAATAAGTAAAATGATACTTCAAAAAATGGTCATTAGCTCAATGGGGCTGTAAGATACCATGATTAATTGAATGTATTATTTGTCAATCGATTATGTTTGGTGAGTGGTTGCTTTTCGTGTAGTATACTGTCTGACTGTAAATGAGAGCGCTGACAGTGTGATTGTTGTTGCATACGCATCGTGTGTATGAATGAGGATGCTGACAATGTATGTATTGCAATATACCAGTTTCGTGAGCTGGTTGAGCAATGGTAAGCGTAAGTTTCAATCTGGAAAGAGCAGTCAGCATTTTATACTATAAGCGATTGTTTATCTTTTGTAACCTCTCTCTAAGTGGCGAGTTTTGATTGGATCGCGGTATCCCCACGGATTAATTAAACAGCTAACGCCCTGATCGAGGATGCTAAAGATTCGGTCCGCGCGGCGCCTTTCACGACCAAACCAAGTACCAGTGTTCGTCTAACCTCTTCGCATACGGTAAAGCAAACTGTTGCCGTCACTATGACTTGCCGCTGAAGACTAGCTGTCTTCTTGGAGCTGTTGAAGAAGACTCTACCAGAGATCGTAAGAGGGTGTCAAGGTACTACCTATACGCTATCTTTAAGAACGCATAACTAAAGAAGTAGAAACATCTTAATTGTAACAAGTATGAGAGACGAATGAAAGTATTGTGTGACCATTTTTATACCCTTCGAACTTGTCTGGCTCTGAATAAATAAAGCATAACAATTATAAAAGCATTTTAGACGTATTAGATGAAAACTTTGCCATCATGCCTTCATGCCCTAACTAAATAAAGGACGCTAGTCCTCAGTATTAACATCAGCGAGTCCAATCTGCATAAGACACGTGTCCGCAGTTTGTCAGATCGTGTCCGCATTTTGTCAGATTGTGTCCGCATTTCTCAACTCGTGTCCGCATTTTGTCAAATCGTGTCCGCACTTTTCTAAGTGTGTCCGCATATTCGTTGAGACCAATGGCCTCTAATAATAATAAACAATGGAATTCCATTTTTTAATTAAGTAAAGATTTTAATTAAGTAAAGATTTAAAACTAAAAGCTGTTGTTGCGGACAGGATCGAATTTAAAAAGGGAATTACCTATGTGTTGCAAAATTTTATATCGACGTGAAATTCGTGAAAGTCTACCGCTATTAAGAAAGGGTGTAAAGGCTCATTTAAAAGCGGGTGGCTAGTGCTTGTGGCTAATTATGAAAAAATGCTCCCGGATGATTTTTTCATTTCGGTTACAAGTATTGATTGACGTAGACATACTCTGTTATGAAAAAATGCTCCCGAATGATTTTTTCATTATCAATAAAGACTACCGGAGGGGTTTTCCATTAAAGTAATACTCTCGGAAGGTTTCTCCAATGAAAAGGAATACTCGTGGTGGCTTTCTCCGTTATCTAGAAACACTCCCGGATGATTTTTTCATTATGAATAAAGACTATGGGATGGGTTTTCCATTTACAAGGAATGCTCTGGGTGTCTTTCGCCATTATATAGAAATACTCTCGGAGGGGTTCTCCATTATTTAGAAATACTCTCGCAGGGGTTCTCGATGATTAGCATAGATTAACAAAGAGATACACTGTTATGAAAAAATGCTCCCGGATGATTTTTTCATTATCAAAAAGAGTACCGGAGGGGTTTTCCGTTATCAAGAAATACTCTCGGAAGGTTTCTCCATTATCTAGAAATACTCTCGGAGGGGTTTTCGGTAATCAGTATAGATTTACGAAGAGATACTCTGTTATGAAAATATGCTCCCGGATGATTTATTCATTATCAATAAAGACTACAGGAGGGGTTTTCCGTTATCAAGAAATACTCCCGGATGGTTTCTCCATTATCTAAAAATACTCTCGGAGGGGTCTCGGTTACAAGTATTGATTGACGAAGAGATACTCTGTTATGAAAAAATGCTCCCGTATAATTTTTGATTATCAATCAAGTCTACCGGAGGGGTTTTCCATTAAAGAAATACTCTTGAAAGGTTTCTCCAATGAAAAGGAATACTCGTGGTGGCTTTCTCCGTTATCTAGAAACACTCCCGGAGGGGTTCTCCATTATTTAGAAATACTCTCGCAGGGGTTCTCGATGATTAGCATAGATTAACAAAGAGATACTCTGTTATGAAAAAATGCTCGCGGATGATTTTTTCATTATCAAAAAGAGTACCGGAGGGGTTTTCCGTTATCAAGAAATACTCTCGGAAGGTTTCTCCATTATCTAGAAATACTCTCGGAGGGGTTTTCGGTAATCAGTATAGATTTACGAAGAAATATTCTATTATGAAAAAATGCTCCCGAATGATTTTCTCGTTATCAATAAACACTACCGGAGCGGTTTTCCTTTATCAAGTAATACTCCCGGATGGTTTCTCCATTATCTAGAAATACTCTCGGAGGGGTTTTCGGTAATCAGTATAGATTTACGAAGAGATACTCTGTTATGAAAAAATGCTCCCGGATGATTTTTTCATTATCAAAAAGAGTACCGGAGGGGTTTTCCGTTATCAAGAAATACTCTCGGAAGGTTTATCCATTATCTAGAAATACTCTCGGAGGGGTTTTCGGTAATCAGTATAGATTTACGAAGAGATATTCTATTATAAAAAAATGCTCCCGAATGATTTTCTCGTTATCAATAAACACTACCGGAGGGGTTTTCCATTAAAGAAATACTCTTGAAAGGTTTCTCCAATGAAAAGGAATACTCGTGGTGGCTTTCTCCGTTATCTAGAAACACTCCCGGAGGGGTTCTCCATTATTTAGAAATACTCTCGCAGGGGTTCTCGATGATTAGCATAGATTAACAAAGAGATACTCTGTTATGAAAAAATGCTCCCGGATGATTTTTTCATTATCAAAAAGAGTACCGGAGGGGTTTTCCGTTATCAAGAAATACTCTCGGAAGGTTTCTCCATTATCTAGAAATACTCTCGGAGGGGTTCTCGATGATTAGCATAGATTAACAAAGATATACTCTGTTATGAAAAAATGCTCCCGAATGATTTTCTCGTTATCAATAAACACTACCGGAGGGGTTTTCCTTTATCAAGTAATACTCCCGGATGGTTTCTCCATTATCAAGAAATACTCTCGGAAGGTTTATCCATTATCTAGAAATACTCTCGGAGGGGTTTTCGGTAATCAGTATAGATTTACGAAGAGATATTCTATTATGAAAATATGCTCCCGAATGATTTTCTCGTTATCAATAAAGACTACCGGAGGGGTTATCCGTTATCAAGAAATACTCCCGGATGGTTTCTCCATTATCTAAAAATCCTCTCGGAGGGGTCTCGGTTACAAGTATTGATTGACGAAGAGATACTCTGTTATGAAAAAATGCTCCCGTATGATTTTTGATTATCAATCAAGTCTACCGGAGGGGTTTTCCATTAAAGAAATAGTCTCGAAAGGTTTCTCCAATGTAAAGGAATACTCGTGGTAGCTTTCTCCATTAACCAGAAATACTCTCGGAAGGTTTCTCCATTATCTAGAAATACTCTCGGAGGGGTTTGCGCTAATCAGTATATATTTGCGAAGACATATTCTATTATGAAAAAATCCACCAGGATGATTTTTTCATTATGAATAAAGTATACCGGAGGCGTTTTCCGTTATCAAGAAATACTCTCGACAGGTTTCTCCATTATCTAGAAACACACTCGGAGGGGATTTCGGTAATCAGTGTAGATTTACGAAGACATATTCTATTATGAAAAAATGCTCCCGAATGATTTTCTCGTTATCAATAAACACTACCGGAGGCGTTTTCCGTTATCAAGAAATACTCTCGGAAGGTTTATCCATTATCTAGAAATACTCTCGGAGGGGTTTTCGGTAATCAGTATAGATTTACGAAGAGATATTCTATTATAAAAAAATGCTCCCGAATGATTTTCTCGTTATCAATAAACACTACCGGAGGGGTTTTCCATTAAAGAAATACTCTTGAAAGGTTTCTCCAATGAAAAGGAATACTCGTGGTGGCTTTCTCCGTTATCTAGAAACACTCCCGGAGGGGTTCTCCATTATTTAGAAATACTCTCGCAGGGGTTCTCGATGATTAGCATAGATTAACAAAGAGATACTCTGTTATGAAAAAATGCTCCCGGATGATTTTTTCATTATCAAAAAGAGTACCGGAGGGGTTTTCCGTTATCAAGAAATACTCTCGGAAGGTTTCTCCATTATCTAGAAATACTCTCGGAGGGGTTCTCGATGATTAGCATAGATTAACAAAGATATACTCTGTTATGAAAAAATGCTCCCGAATGATTTTCTCGTTATCAATAAACACTACCGGAGGGGTTTTCCTTTATCAAGTAATACTCCCGGATGGTTTCTCCATTATCAAGAAATACTCTCGGAAGGTTTATCCATTAACCAGAAATACTCTCGGAAGGTTTCTCCATTATCTAGAAATACTCTCGGAGGGGTTTGCGCTAATCAGTATATATTTGCGAAGACATATTCTATTATGAAAAAATCCACCAGGATGATTTTTTCATTATGAATAAAGTATACCGGAGGCGTTTTCCGTTATCAAGAAATACTCTCGACAGGTTTCTCCATTATCTAGAAACACACTCGGAGGGGATTTCGGTAATCAGTATAGATTTACGAAGAGATATTCTATTATGAAAATATGCTCCCGAATGATTTTCTCGTTATCAATAAAGACTACCGGAGGGGTTATCCGTTATCAAGAAATACTCCCGGATGGTTTCTCCATTATCTAAAAATCCTCTCGGAGGGGTCTCGGTTACAAGTATTGATTGACGAAGAGATACTCTGTTATGAAAAAATGCTCCCGTATGATTTTTGATTATCAATCAAGTCTACCGGAGGGGTTTTCCATTAAAGAAATAGTCTCGAAAGGTTTCTCCAATGTAAAGGAATACTCGTGGTAGCTTTCTCCATTATCTAGAAATACTCTCGGAGGGGTTTGCGCTAATCAGTGTAGATTTACGAAGACATATTCTATTATGAAAAAATGCTCCCGAATGATTTTCTCGTTATCAATAAACACTACCGGAGGCGGTTTCCGTTATCAAGAAATACTCTCGAAAGGTTTCTCCATTATCTAGAAACACACTCGGAGGGGATTTCGGTAATCAGTGTAGATTTACGAAGACATAATCTATTATGAAAAAATGCTCCCGGATGATTTTTTCATTTCGGTTACAAGTATTGATTGACGTAGAGATACTCTGTTATGAAAAAATGCTCCCGAATGATTTTTTCATTATCAATAAAGACTACCGGAGGGATTTTCCATTAAAGTAATACTCTCGAAAGGTTTCTCCAATGAAAAGGAATACTCGTGGTGGCTTTCTCCGTTATCTAGAAACACTCCCGGATGATTTTTTCATTATCAAAAAGAGTACCGGAGGGGTTTTCCGTTATCAAGAAATACTCTCGGAAGGTTTCTCCATTATCTAGAAATACTCTCGGAGGGGTTTTCGGTAATCAGTATAGATTTACGAAGAGATATTCTATTATCAAAAAATCTCTTCCGAATGATTTTCTCGTTATCAATAAACACTACCGGAGGGGTTTTACTTTATCAAGTAATACTCCCAGATGGTTTCTCCATTATCTAGAAATACTCTCGGAGGGGTTTTCGGTAATCAGTATAGATTTACGAAGAGATACTCTGTTATGAAAAAATCCTCCCGGATTATTTATTCATTATCAATAAAGACTACCGGAGGGGTTTTCCGTTATCAAGAAATACTCCCGGATGGTTTCTCCATTATCTAAAAATACTCTCGGAGGGGTCTGGGTTTCAAGTATTGATTGACGAAGAGATACTCTGTTCTGAAAAAATGCTCCCGTATGATTTTTGATTATCAATAAAGACTACCGGACGGGTTTTCCGTTATCAAGAAATACTCTCGGAGGGGTTTTCGGTAATTAGTATAGATTTACGAAGACATATTCTATTATGAAAAAATGCTCCTGAATGATTTTCTCGTTATCAATGAATACTACCGGAGGGGTTTTCCTTTATCAAGTAATACTCCCCGATGGTTTCTCCATTATTTAAAAATACTCTCGGAGGGGTCTCGGTTACAAGTATTGATTGACGAAGACATATTCTGTCATGAAAAAATGCTCCTGGATGATTTTTTCATTATCATGAAAGACTACGGGATGAGTTTTCCATTTACAAGTAATACTCTCGGTGTCTTTTGCCATTATCTAGAGATTATCTATTAAAAATACTCTCGGAGGGGTTCTCCATTATTTGGAAATACTCTCGGAGGGGTTCTCGATTATTAGCATAGATTAACAAAGAGATACTCTGTTATGAAAAAATGCTCCCGGATGATTTTTTCATTATCAAAAAGAGTACCGGAGGGGTTTTCCGTTATCAAGAAATACTCCCGGATGGTTTCTCCATTATTTAAAAATACTCTCGGAGAGGTCTCGGTTACAAGTATTGATTGACGAAGAGATACTCTGTTATGAAAAAATGCTCCCGAATGATTTTCTCGTTATCAATAAAGACTATCGGAGGGGTTTTCCGTTATCAAGAAATACTCCCGGATGGTTTCTCCATTATTTAAAAATACTCTCGGAGAGGTCTCGGTTACAAGTATTGATTGACGTAGAGATACTCTGTTATGAAAAAATGCTCCCGGATTATTTATTCATTATCAATAAAGACTACCGGATGGGTTTTCCGTTATCAAGAAATACTCCCGGATGGTTTCTCCATTATCTAAAAATACTCTCGGAGGGGTCTGGGTTACAAGTATTGATTGACGAAGAGATACTCTGTTCTGAAAAAATGCTCCCGAATGATTTTTTCATTATCAATAAAGACTACCGGAGGGGTTTTCCGTTATCAAGAAATACTCTCGAAAGGTTTCTCCAATGAAAAGGAATACTCTCGGACGGGTTTTCGGTAATCAGCATATAGTCTGTAAAAGATTCTCTATTTTTAAGCAATGCGCAAGGTGTTTATCTCTATTATCAAGAAATGCTCTTGGAGGGTTTCTACATTATCTAGAAATACTGTTGGAAGTATCTTCTGTTGTCAAGAAAGACTCTCGGTGAGTTCTCTATTATCTAGAAATACACTCGGTGGATTTTTGCATTTTCTAGATATACTCCCGGAGGGTTTCTCCATTATCAGGAATTAGTCCCGGAGCGTATTTCCATTCTTTAGAATTACTCCCGGAGGGTGCGCGCGTGTTATACGTATACGTGCAAGTATTGCGGATGAGTAGAATTGCGAGATACCTACTTTTGAACAGCAGCCCGTAAAGAGCAATCCATCGTTCGAACCGCTCAGACCTCTTTTCCTCTCGCAATTTATTTCTTGTGGGTCACTGGTACTGATGCTCTTTAAAATGTGATTTTGATGTGATTCAAAACGCGCCAATATTAATTCATAATGATTTGTCACCAATGCTGACAGAATAACTTTTCAAAACACGATGGAGGGTTATGTAAATAAGAACAGAAACCTGTTGCATGCGTCTTAGCGAACAGCTGTCTGAAGTTGCTCGCGCGGCCGCTCCAACCTCCGGTGAAAAAGCTCGACTTTAATCGTTATTTTCTCAAAAATGGCCCATTTTCGCCACTCGGGCCCATGAGAACTTATGATCAGGACGTCAAAACCTACAATTTGGTTACGGTTACACAGAAATTCACTGGGACCCACAGTCCCATATGATTCCTCCGGGGTCCTTTTAGAACCGGGCCATTTTTACAATAAAATTTACAGTTAAGAAAAAAAGTAAACAAAAAGAGCTTTCATTTGAACTATTGAACGTTGAAAACTGTCGCTTAGATCAAAAGTGAGAAGGATTTGAAGAAAGGGAAAAATTTCTAGATTTTGTCAAGTGTTATCGTGGAATATAGCGTTTTTCCTTTTTCCCTGTAAAACCCCCTGCGTTCCGATATAATAAACCGTTTTGAAAGTTTAATAGCTCAAATTAAAGCTCTCTTCTTATACTTCCATTCTAATATATCAGAATCTAAATTTTCTAATGTGATGAAGAATGTATATGCTTTTCAAGTAGATCGTTTTCAATTGATTTTGAAAAGCATATGAATAATTCTCCTGAAAATATGTACTTTTTGGGGGTCCAGAAATCTAAGAATTTTTTTTAAAGCTAGGGGTATCGGACCGGTCAGGTTTTCTTCTGTAAGCCAAAAGATAGTTAAAACCGCAGAGGAACATGGCAAAAGTCATTAGCAACCATATTTTTGAGCCATTTTAAGTTTTTTTGTAAAGTAATAATTCTATAAATTACTGCAGTAATATAACAATTACGAATGTTTCCAAAGCACAAATCAAATTTCGAATCACACTAAAATAAAGTAAAATAAAAGAGCTTTAATTTAAAAAAAATATGCCCAGATTCGATGCTCTGATCAAAAGTTATGCCTCTTGAAAGAAAAAGAAATAATAAAAATCGGAGCAGCCGATAACTCCATATGCCTCCCCATGTTAAATTTTCATATTCTATATTTCCCATGTTCCTCAGCGTTTTTTGTCATCTTTTGGCTTACAGAAAAAAACCTGATTGGTCCGATATCTCTAGCTTTAAAAAAAAATTTTGGATTTCTAGACCCCCAAAAAGTGCATATTTTCAGGAGAATTACTCATATATATCGCTTACAACATGAGAAACTTTAACTTCGGATAAGCTAAAATGAAAGTAGACAAAGAGCTTTAATTTGAGCTATTAAACTTTGAAAACGATTGGTTGGATCGAAAGGTATGTAGAATTGAAAAATTTTAATGTTTCGTAGCTTGAATTAAAGCTCTATTTTTCTAGTTTTTGATTAGTTCGTTTAAATTCAAAATTTATTACATAGTGTTATATATATATATATATATATACACATATATATTCAAAAAATGATCTATTTGTGAAGCATATATATAGCTCATCAGAAACAAAACGGAAATTTGCTGTAAATAAGTCAAAAGCAGAAAAAAAGACCTTCAATTCAATCTATTAAACTTTGGAAACGTATGCTTGGATCAAAAGTTAGTAGGATTTGTAGCTGTTTTCGTAAACGCCTGAATCAAAGTTTGTTGTCTTTAAATGCTTCTAACTTTTGAACTAAGCGTTATTTTCAGCGTTTAATAGCTCAAATAAAACTCTTTTCGTGTACTTTTTTTCAATTATTGTTAGTTTCATTTAAAATACGGCCTGTTTCTTCAACTATTAAAAGAGTGAAAAAAATGCAAAAATTGATGTAACCCTATTTTTACTATAACCCTATTTTTTTTATGGCCCGTAACTTTTTCTCGGCATAGGGTTCCGAAGTGGTCCAGACAATTTTCTTTTTTTGTATGTCCTAACGAGTTTAAAAAACCTAGTTCGGTCAGTGTGCCTTCAAAATTGCCCAGTTTCCACTTTTGAGCCAAAAACTGTCTGATCCTCCGCAAAATTCCTCATATATCGATGGCTGAGTTCGCTTCAAAACCTGGGAATTTATTTCAAGAACCTCGAACTCAAATGCGTACTTTATTTTTGTTATTTTTTAGTGGTTTTTCCAGTCACTGGAGCTTCCATTCCACTGTAAACAATCTATGAATACATTTCGTGTAGCCAAACTGTAGGTTCTGTTAAAATGTTTGCTAAAAATAACATTTATTCCATTGTAAGGGCCGGATTTGACTCCGGACCGCCTGAGTTCACTACAAATAATTATTTTTATTTGGAAGGATGTCTTTGGTCCCGAGACCTTATGTTTTTAAAATAATCATTAAACAATAATTTATTATTATTACTTTAGTCCGCGTGTCTTTTCTTATATTGTTTATAATACTTGTAGTAACAAAAGGTGGACGTAACGAAAGTGCGGACACGTCTGTACGAAAGTGCCGACACGTCTGTACGAAAGTGCGGACACGATATTGGAAAGTGCGGACACGTTTGTACGAAAGTGCAGACACGATATTGAAAAGTGCGGACACGTCTTCGTAAAAGCGGACTTGATTAAATAAAGGCGGACTGCTGCTCTTGTGCCCTATTAGGATGTTGTGATGGACGAATTTAGTTCCGCAGACTTACCCTCCTTTAGTGCGGACGCGATTTGGAAAATGCGGACACAATCAAAAAGTGCGGACACGATATTCCAAAAGTGCGGACACGTCTTTAGAAGTGTGGACACGCTCTGCTAGTCTTCAAATGTTGGGAGTGGACTCTTGAGTTGTCCTTTATGCGTTCTTACTTTAGTTTAGGACTGAAGGGCTTGTTAGTGGGTAAAGGGCTTTTGTTAATTAAATAATCTTTTTCTCATCTAAACATCTATTTTCTTTTCTAATTGTTTTGTTTTATTAAGCCAGACAGATTTCCAAGGACGGTAAAGGGCCATTCATACTTTCGCATTCAAAGTTTATACTAGTTATTTTACGTAGTTTCTGATCTTGTACATTTGTTCTGTTATAATACTAAAGAAGCTAACTTACGCTTTTGTACACTCGCTGTGGTTTGAAGTGTCCTTCTCCCTTAGGGCGAGTATGTGATCTTAAACTACACGAGCTAGTCGTGGCAGGTTATGTAGACTTATCTAAGCTGCGGCTTCACCCACTCACGCCAGATATGTTGGCGGTCCTTTCGTCGCAATGTATTGAAGTTGAGCAGTACTTTTGACCGGAGCAAATATGCCAGCTTGCCTGCAGAGTTCAGTGGATTTCTAGGCCCTCCGATAGCGTACAGGTAGTACCTTGACACCCTCTTACGATCTCTGGTAAAGTCTTCTTCAACAGCTCCAAGTAGTCAGCTAGTCTTCAGCGGCAAGTCGTAGTGACGGCAACAGCTTGCTTTACCGTATGCGAAGAGGTTAGACGCACACTGGTACCTGGTTTGGTCGTGAAAGGCCCCGCGCCGACCGGGCTCTGAGCTTATAAAGTCTCATCCCCGATCAGGGCGTTGGTCAGATGATTAATACGTGAGGACACCGAAGACCAATCAAAACTCGCCACTTAGAGAGAGGTTACAAAGATGTTTTGAACGCTGACATCAATAAAAACGCTAACTTGCTCTCTCAGATTGAAACTAACACATACCGTTGCTCAACCAGCTCGCGAAACTGGTATATTGCAAACATACATTGTCAGCACCCTCATTCACAGTCATACAGTATACTACACGAAAATCAACCACTCAGCAAACATTATCGATTAACAAATAATATAATCAATCAATCGTGGGATCTTACACCATCAATTTTTCATATACAATATAAAAAACGGCTTTTTTAATCGATATATACAATTTTGAGGGAATAACAGTTAGTCGGTCGCGTTTTTCAGGGAAAAAAGTTGCTATTTGGGGGGGGGGGATTAATAAAAACTGTTATACTCCTAGACATTAATCTGTTAATTTAATTACCTTTCCGTCGATCATTGTTAAATGCAACTGGAAACTAATTCTGCATCCAGCTATTAGAACATCTTCTAGAGCTTCAATCTGAGCTTTTAAATTGTTCTCTTCAGCTAAACATAATTCATTAGTCTCTTTTTCAAAGGTCAATTTAATGATTCGGCAAAAACGCATCGATGATGGTCGAGGATTTATCCAATAAACATTATTAGACATTTTATTGAGTAGCTGAAGAAGAACAAGCGAACAACAAAAAATGTTGCGAAAATCATGTCTAAAATCGGTTGATTTTTGACGGAAAGAATTCACCTTCGTACCATCAAGTCCGTATTTACAAACCAACACTAACTCGTATCCGGTTGGTTTTCAAAGTTAAAATTTAAAAATTTAAACAACCGGTTCGTTGTATGCGTCAAGAGGTTTTGAAGGGGTACCTCACATTTTTTTTCATCAATTGAAATGCCATCTGGGTATCCAAGTTTTTTAACTAATGCAACCTACAAAAATAATTTATTATATTAATATACAAATAAGTTTTTGTGGTAGAATGAGTATAAAAAGTGTTTGTACATTTTATCAAATATACTGCATTATCTACCGGATAAAATTTTTTTCGATTTTTTTCATACATATAGTTTTAAAGCACACAAAAAGACCTTTAATTTGCATATAAATTTGTCGGAATCGGATGCACTGGTCAAAAGTTATTCACGTTTGAAGACAACAAGCTTTGCTTTAGGTGTTTGCGATATTTGACCAATTTACGTTTTTTTTTCAAATCCTTTAAACCTTTGATCCAGGCATTCGTTTTTAACACTTAATAGCTTAAATTAAAGGTCTTTTATTCTACTTTTATTCTACAGCCAATAAATCCAACTTCAAATTTTTTAATGTCTTGAGCTATATATATGCTTATCAAGTAGATCGTTTTTTAAAAGCATATATATATAGCACACTATATGATAATGAAATTTTTTAGACTAACTAACAAAAGAGTAGAAGAAAAGAACTTTCATTTGAGCTATTAAGCTTCGAAAACGCACCACTGCATCAAAAGTTTGAAGCATTTGAAGAAAAGGAAAATCTTTAGATTTTGCCAATATAGAGATAATTCATGGAAAATAGCGATATTTGCCCTTTTTCAAATCGGCTTATTTTCCGACCCAATCGATCGATTTCGAAGTTTAATAGCTTAAATTAAAGCTCGTTTCTTCTAAAATTTTTCTAGTATATCCAAAGTTTATATTTTCAATACGGTAAGCTATATATATGCTTCTCAATATGAGCTAAAATTAACGTACTTTAGAAGCATATATATAGTTCATCACATAAGAAATTGTAAACTCTGATAATTTAAAATGAAAGTAGAAGAAAAGAGCTTTGATTTAAGCTATTGAAGTTCAAAAACGGTTGATTGGATCGAAATTGAGAAGGATTTGAAAAAAACGAAAAATCACTGCATTTCGTCGAGAATTTTTAAAAATAATCGTTTTTCTTTTTTTATTTAAATCCTCATGATTTGCGATCCACTCAACCGTTTTCAAACTGCAATAGCTCAAATTAAAGCTCTTTTCTTCTATTTTTATTTTAAATTATCAGAGTTTACAATTTCTTATGTGATGAACTATATATAAAAGGCTGGCAAGTATAAGGTCGTTTCTTCATGTAAAACTTGAAGATTAATTTTGCAACTATTGATATCTCAATGTCACAAAAATTCTAAGTGTTTTCTCCATCTATACAGTTATTTCATTATATTAATCAAAGTTAATTTTTAAACTCTCGATATCCCTTATGTGGTGAAAATTCAGAGTGCTTATTCTAAAAGTCTATTTTCATTATGTAAATTAAAGTTAAACTTTAAATAATAATGTAAATAATATTCTAGCAGGTTTATTGTGTACGTTTATTACTTTCCCCTTAGTAAAGGTTGATAAGAAATGTGATTATAATGCAATGATTAAAAAGGTATTTCTAATTAGTTCAACAAATAATTATGTTAATATATGTGTCTTCTTTTACTTCGTAAATGAGTGAATCACAGACACTGAAAGAACATGATGCTTATACATGAAGCTGAATAACTTGAAATTTTCATCTATCTATATCAATATGAATGCGTAAACATCTTTGCTTGAAGGATCTGTTGGACAGACTACTATTTCTTTAGTGTTTCTTTTCTATACCTTCGATTTTACATAAATTTCAATTTAAATATAGCAAAAGAAAGTTATGATATCAATTAAGAAATTTGCAAGTTTTTGTTATAAGAAGCAATTGAGTTGATATAAATAAATAATTGTTTAAATCGGAGAAGGATTATAAATATATATGTATTCATCATATAAACACTCGACCAAATTGTGACATGTGAAAAGGTGGATAGCCTGTGAAAAGATACTGCCGGTAGAATTGTGGGAATACCTGCGATTGCCGCCACGTCCTGCGCATTCCAGCTGACGTTTAATGACTGATCACTCTTACGCCGTATTTAGTGTGGGAGGTTAGGTCACCGTACTTCCGGTAAATAGAGCGTTCCGTGACCGGTCACAAACATGCGCAAAGCATAGCACTAATTCGATATTATTCAAAGTTCAATAGTATCCGAGTGTACATATAGGAATGATGTTCTTACATGACATTATCACATGAAAAATGTGCCCATAATATATTACAGGATTGTTTCGCATTATGAAAACTAATTCGATTATTTATGGAAGCAACGAGCGGATGTACAATCTACTCTACTTAGTAATTCAGTAAATTGCTATCCTTATTTCATGAAAAATCTATGTCCAAGACGATCATTTGCAATTAAATATAAGATTTAATTCATACAAAAAATCGATCCCACATTTAAAAAAAACAGAAACAAATTCCAGCATGTAGAACGCAATTTTTTTTATGGAAAAACTTGCCGTCCCGTCCTATCATAGATAATCGATGAACTACTAAATGTCAGTGTAATCAACAATCTCATAAAATTTTTAATATACTTATAATATATGTTTATATATAATATTTATGTATAATATAATATTATGTTAAACTGTGAGAACGATAGCCTCAAATAAAGATTGTAGTTCTATTTTTTTTATTAAGTATGGATATAAAACTAAAATATAAACATAAATGTTAATTTAATATTTTTTAGCTTGATTGATTTCCGAACTTTAATCATAGAAATTTATTTTATAACATTTTTGTAATACATAATAATAATTATTTTTATTGAACATCTTGTAACCATTCTTTAATAATAACATACTTTTGTGAAACATATATACAAATACAAATAATCAGAAATTGTGTTTACAATGATTACAAGATGAAGTTTGAATTCTTCAAAAATTGGTTAAGAATAGTAGTAAATACATGTAGAATGAAAAATCCGATACGAGATTTTCTAACAGTGTTTTGTTAACAACAAATTACTTTGGATAACCATGCACAATTTTAAGATAGTACCCATCGGTATCTATTATAGGATGGGACGGCAAGTTTTTCCATAAAAAAAATTGCGTTCTACATGCTAGAATTTGTTACTGTTTTTTTAAATGTGGGATCGATTATTTGTATGAATTAAATCTTATATTTAATTGCAAATGATCGTCTTGGACATAGATTTTTCATGAAATAAGGATAGCAATTTACTGAATTACTAAGTAGAGTAGATTGTACATCCGCTCGTTGCTTCCATAAATAATCGAAAAAGTTTTCATAATGCGAAACAATCCTGTAATATATTATGGGCACATTTTTCATGTGATAATGTCATGTAAGAACATCATTCCTATATGTACACTCGGATACTATTGAACTTTGAATAATATCAAATTAGTGCTATGCTTTGCGCATGTTTGTGACCGGTCACGGAACGCTCTATTTACCGGAAGTACGGTGACCTAACCTCCCACACTAAATACGGCGTAAGAGTGATCAGTCATTAAACGTCAGCTGGAATGCGCAGGACGTGGCGGCAATCGCAGTTATTCCCACAATTCTACCGACAGTATCTTTTCACAGGCTATCCACCTTTTCACATGTCACAATTTGGTCGAGTGTTTATATGATGAATACATATATATTTATAATCCTTCTCCGATTTAAACAATTATTTATTTATATCAACTCAATTGCTTCTTATAACAAAAACTTGCAAATTTCTTAATTGATATCATAACTTTCTTTTGCTATATTTAAATTGAAATTTATGTAAAATCGAAGGTATAGAAACGAAACACTAAAGAAATGGTAGTCTGTCCAACAGATCCTTCAAGCAAAGATGTTTACGCATTCATATTGATATAGATAGATGAAAATTTCAAGTTATTCAGCTTCATGTATAAGCATCATGTTCTTTCAGTGTCTGTGATTCACTCATTTACGAGGTAAAAGAAGACACATATATTAACATAATTATTTGTTGAACTAATTAGAAATACCTTTTTAATCATTGCATTATAATCACATTTCTTATCAACCTTTACTAAGGGAAAAGTAATAAACGTACACAATAAACCTGCTAGAATATTATTTACATTATTATTGAAAGTTTGACTTTAATTTACATAATGAAAATAGACTTTTAGGATAAGCACTCTGAATTTTCACTACATAAGGGATATCGAGAGTTTAAAAATTAACTTTGATTAATATAATGAAATAACTGTATAGATAGAGAAAACACTTAGAATTTTTGTGACATTGAGATATCAAGAGTTGCAAAATTAATCTTCAAGTTTTACATGAAGAAACGACCTTATACTTGCCAGCCTTTTACCTTGAAAAGGTTTTTTTTTTGGGGGGGGGGAGATTTCACTACTTTTAAAATGTATGTAATACCTAAATTACAAAGAATAGTTAACATCAACTGAATAAGTTATAAATTTAAAAATTAATCTGTATATGCTCACTGAAGATGGCCGCGGCAGTGGTACTAGTATTTGTCACTAGCGCCCTAGTTCTAAAAGTGTGCGCGCGTGCTCAGTCTGTGGCGTCGGTAAGTCGCTCTGTAGTCCAGGGGTTATCTACGTTACGTCTGCTATACCGTCAGTGTTTAACCTCTCGCGTGATTAACTTTGTCGCTGCTAAAGTATTTTAAAATTGTTGCTACGGGATCGAAACTCGTACTCAGGAGCAACTATGGATGGTCAGCTACTCCGAGGAGTGATTTCTTTTGGGACTTGTACACTGTGGTGATGGGAAACTTGTGCTTTCCCTTGGTCGATCATTGCTGTTTGGAGTCAGATAAGTTATTTTTTTTTATTTAAATTATTGAGACTTTCTGTTGATTTAAAGCACGGGTGCTTTGTTAAAAGAATTTTGTCTTTTTGTTTTCAGGTCACTGGGTCAATGCTGCTTCGAAATTTGTGTGTTACGTCTTAAGAAGATTTTGACGTCTCCCCTGGAATGGCATGCCGAAGCTAGTGCACATGTTTTCGCTAAAGTTTTTTGTGGTGAGAAGTACAACAGTGTTGTAGAGTGTTTTAACAAACATATTTAATTAATTTACATGACTTGACCAGTGCTTTTGACTTTTTGTAGTTTTTAAATTATGTATATGTGTAAATAAGTGTAAATCACTATGGTGTTTTTCAATAATTATTGTGTGAATTTGTGGATCTCAAGTGTGATTTGTCGAGAACAAGCAAAAAATGGTATAATTATTTTCACTTTTTTTCCTACACATAATAATTTAATAATAATTCACATGATAATATAATTCACATAATATATATGATAATTCACATAATAATTAAATTTATGTTAAAGTGTTTTGTGTTGTTTGGCTCTGTTTCCCTGGATTTGAATGGACTTATTGGTGTATGTTTATGTCAGACCTATCTGATTGAGTTCGTCTTTTGGAGCAAAGGCAGTCTCTTTCAGATTGCTCTTCCTGGGTTCGACTAAGTTTTGATGTGTAAATAGTGGGTCTCAATAATTGTGCACATTGAATTTAGTTTGTGTGTTGGCTTAATTATTTGTTTTATTGCCTATGGAATTGATAATGACTTTTGCCGACCAAGTTTTGTTTGTGCATGAATAGAGGAATACTTATGAACTCAGAGCTTCGTGCAAGTGCGTAGCTTTAATTTTTTTAAATTATAGTTTGAAAGTTTTATTTGTGGGTCCAATATGGGATATTAATAATGCTTTTGGGGTGCCTGTCTATTAAGTTAACTATTTGCTTGTTTTGTTATTTAACAGATTCCTATGCTAAACTACTCTGTGGTACGTTAAACTATTTATATTGAGTTTGGGATATTTGAAAAAGGCGTTGGAAGTGCAAACTGTGAATCTTTCAACGTCTTTTATCTTGGTACACTGTGTTGAATTACCTTCAATGTTTTCTATTATTATTTACACTCTGTATTATAGCTGACAACCTAATTTACTTTCATCGTTAAATATTTATTCATCACAGCCATAAAATTTATATATACTGAATTTACTGCTAAACCATAATATCAAAGAAAGTATAAAATATATATATAATATCAACTTCCATTTGGTCCCATTAAAAATGGAATAAATATCTGCAAAAAATACATGTTTACAAAGACCAGAGCTTATATATAATAACTACTGTATTAAGGTACTAAAAAATGTATGTAAAATATCCATAGATTTTAATCACTACTATAATAATGACTACATATAGAAATGAGAGCGAAGAATATAATTGAAATAAGTAAGCTACATTTTGAATATTTCGGTCTTCGCCTAATTTAAAATCTGTTATAGCTATAAACGCTTGTTTTAACATGCTAAAACAATACAATTGAGTTTATCTAAGAACTTATAGTTTTGATTTTTATAGTTTTGCACCTGACAATTTAGACCCTAAAGCCATGAAATCGATGGGGTAAGTATATAATATACACATGCTGATTATTGTATAAAACATTACTGTTGTATCGAGCAAGAATATTCTCTACTATATGAACTGAATAATCTCTAAAATCCAACAAGATAAAACACTTTCACTAGCTATTCATAAGAATCCCTTTCGACGAACAGCCTGAGAGTCTACCTCCCAGGAGACGATAGGAAAAGTTATGAACTATTCATATACACTTAAACAACTGAGAAACTTTCATGCATGAGCGATGCATATTCTTGACACTTCACTAGCTTCTCACAATAGAAAATAATTTTTTCCTTATATAAACTGAATATTCTCTGAACTAAGAAAATAAAACACTTTTACTATCTATTCATAAGAATTCTTTTCCACGTACAGCCTCAGAGTCTATCTCCCAGGAGACTATAGAAAAAGTTAACGTAAGCACTTCCACAATTGTAGAAACTTTTTTGCGTGGAAGATTGAATATAATCGTAACACTCAACCAACTTGTCACATTACAAGAAAATTATATAAACAGGAAATTCTGTATAAATTTTCTTTGATTCTTGAACGATGAAAATACAACACTTTTACTAGCTTCTCATCAGGATCCTTTTCGACATACAGCCTGAGAGTCTACCTCCCAGGAGACGATAGGAAAAGTCATGAATTATTCATATACACTTAAACAACTTAGAAACTTTCATTCATGAGTGATGCATATTCTTGACACTTCACTAGCTTCTCACAATACAAGACAATTTTTTCCTTATACTGAATATTCTCTATGTTGAAACTTTCTTCGATTCTTGAACCAAGAAAATAAAACACTCTAGCTATTTGTAAGGCTCCCTTTTGACGTATAGTTTGAGAGTCTATCTCCCAGGAGACGATAGGAAAATCTAATAATTGTTCATAAGCACTTCCACAATTGTAGAAACTTTCTTGCGTGGATGATTGAATATAATAATAAAAAACTTACACTTCTACTAGACAGGTATAAACTAAAGAAAATATACTTTTTTCACAATGCTGCAGATTTCAATATCAGACCTTCTTCAATAAAAATTCTCTTGTCACAATTACTTCTTTTATATATAAACTGAGAGCTTCATAACCTCATAATCTGAAAAATAACAGAGAATATTTAAACAAAGATTCAGTTCACAAATTCTTTATTTATATTGAATATCTATAAAAAATAAAACTAAATACTTATCTAATTATATAAACTATTAGTTGATGATTGCTTCTGATTGCATAGAAAATCGACTTTGCTAAACACTTTTGCAACTTTTGCAACATACAATTGAAGGAGGCTGAATCCCTACCAGCAAAACCTGAAGAATTTAGCTGAATTCATAAATTTTATGGCCAGGTCCAATGTAGAAGAGACACGCTCGGACCTGGCCAAGCAAAGAACACAAGAAGTGTTTCTTGGAGAAGATGCTCCAGAAGGAGAGGATCCTCCACAAGGAGTAAATCCACAGAATTAATGTATAATTTTTAAAAATATACAGTATAAAATCTAAAAACTTGTGTATATTATTTATATTTACAAGATACTTGCGCTTATGACAGCTATTCTTCTAGAAGTCCAAAGAACTTGATAATTTGTAATGACCAAATGGACTGCAAATTTTGTAGAAACTTTCTTCGATACTTCAGCGATGAAAATACAACACTTTCACTAGCTTGTCACACGGATTCCTTTCAATATACTTATACAGCCTGAGAGTTGTAACCTCTCACGAAACAACAGAAAAAATTTAATAATATTGAATAGTTATGTCAACAACCGTAGAAACTTTCGTAGACACATTCTTAACACTACACTAACTTGTCACATCACAAGAAAATTCTTTTCTATAATCTCTTATGTATTTCCTATAATATGGTAGTCGTATGCCTTCCAACCTGAAAAATAAAAGAGAACATTTTAACAAAGAAGCAGTTCAAAAAATCTTTCATTATATTGTATGTTTATAAAAAACTAAAAACTAAATACTTATCTAATTTTAGCTTATTAGTCATGTTTGTGAGACGTCTTAATTATATCTGACAGTTTTAAAATCTGACATTTTTCTTCAAACACACTTTTGCATATTTGCAGATTTTTTTGAAAATAATATCACTTCACTAGATTATTATTGTATCATCATAATCGTATATTTATTAAGAAAGAAAGAAAGAAAGTACTTATTTATTTATATATTATTAATACTGCATGTGTTATTGTATTGTAAAATAATATAGATACGTCTGCTCGTCTCGTCTGCACACATATATAAACTGTACATACACGCATATATACATAACATACAATAGTATACGTAGACTGACGTCACGATGACGTACTTCCGCGGAGAACAATTTCTCCGGAAGAAGAATTTTCGTATAAGAGAATTCGTGATCCCGAACTTTCACTTCGCAATAACTTTTGATAGAAGCAATTTCACAAAATATGACCCCGATGTCATTTTGTTAGTTTTGTCGCAAGCTTTCATCTGGGTGCTCATATGCAACATACAAAGCTGTTAATGCGAAGATAACTGTATGTCGAGTTTTCAACAGGGCTAATTTAAAGTATATATAGGGTCTGGCTTGCGCCCGACGGCGGCGTACGTACTGACGTACCTTATACCAAAATCCAAAGATTTTCCCTTTTCTTGAAATGCTTCAAACTTTTGATGCAGTGATGCGTTTTCGAAGCTTAATTGCTCAAATGAAACCTCTTTCCTTCTACTTTTTTGATAGTTAGTCTAAAAAATTTTATTATCATATAGTGTACTATCTCTATGCTTTTAAAGAACGATCTACTTGATAAGCATATATATAGCTCAAGATATTAAAAAATTCGAAGTTGGATTTACTGGCTGAAAAGTAGAATAAAAGACCTTTAATTTAAGCTATTAAGCGTTGAAAACGAATGCCTGGATCAAAAGTTTAAAGGATTTGAAAAAAAAAACGTAAATTGGTCAAATATCGCAAACACCTAAAGCAAAGCTTATTGTCTTCAAACGTGAATAACTTTTGACCAGTGCATCCGATTCCGACAAATTTATATGCAAATTGAAGGTTTTTTTGTGTTCTGTAAAACTATATATATGAAAAAAATCGAAAAAAATTTTATCCGGTAGATAATGCAGTACATTTGATAAAATGTGCAAAAATCGCGTGCATTTTTTTTCGGTTTTTGGCCTGTAGCTCTTTGTTGGCATATGGTTTTCAATAAGCAGCAACCGATTTTTTGTTCGAAATAAGCTAGCAAATGAAACTAGCAAAGTCTCATAGGTGTGCTCTCAAAAATAAAAAAGTTCAATTTTTGAACGCGTTTAACTATACTTTTTGGTAGAATTCTTCATATACATCTTTTTTCAAGTTTTTTACAAGTAAATGTCATACCTGATTATAAGGCGGATATAACTGATGACCTAGTTTTTGAGCATTTTTCCGTATATATTTATACTTTTTTGTACTTAAATTTGCTTCAAGCACTAATGCCAACGCTTCTTCGGGAGACATGTGGGCACACAGCCCGCACGGCGGCAGCACCTCTCGGCAGAGAGAGAGCGAGAGAGAGAGAGAACAGCTCGAGCGTCGAGCTCGCCCCGCTTCCCCCTGCGCGTCAGTCCACGCTGAGAGCCCGAGCACTAACCACCACCTAGCACCACTGGCAACACAGAACCAACAGAATAAAGACACTACGTACAAACCTAACAGCGCAACATCATTCGCCCGAGAGGCCACGCATCCCTGCCCTCCCCCTTCACTGGTGACCAGGACGTCTCGCCGAGGAAGCGGAGGTAATACCGTAACACTCCTACGAAGCGAGCCACATATACGCAAGGCAGAAGCAACAGGCGGCACGGCGCCATCTTAAACACTCCACACACGCATAGCAGCAAGCGTACGCTCGCCAAGCCGCGCCAGTGCATCAGTGCAATAGTGCAAAGTGCTTTGTGCATATAGTAGACGCCGATCAACGGCTCTCAGCCCTGCAGCGTAAAAACCTCACGCGCAGGACTCCGACGAGGCAGAAACTCCTCGACTCCTCGTTGTAGCTAACTCGTGCAGGCACGCCGGCGAGTTAGCGCTCAACGTGTTGCGTGCAGGCACGCCGGCGCACACGTAGACAACCGACGCTCAACCACCGCGTCGAGAGAGGAGGACTCGTGCAGGCACGCCGGCGCACACACATACATCACCGTCACACGAGGAGCAGCATCGCAGCACAGCAGCGGAGCCATCCTCGTCACCTACAACAACAACAACATCGCCCGCATAGCCGTTCACGTCAGCACAGCGGCATCAACAGCACAGCCGAGACGCCGCTTCCACCAGCAGCCAGCCGTCCACGACGCGAAAAAAAACATAGCTCTAAGGTAAAAAAGAAAAAAAAACACACAACCAATGTAACAAGGACGACCCGTCAGCGTCGCAAGCGTTAACAAGATTTTCTCTTTGTTCTTTAACCTCTGTGCCCGCGCGTGATATTTTTTTTCTCTCGTACACAAGTGCCGCGCAATGCTAAGCAAGCGTAGACTCACAGAATCTCACGCGTATCCAGTCGCCGCGCGCACGTACATTTTGTAAACACACGCGTAACTCGAGACGCACTCGAGCACAGATGTGAAAGGTCGCGCAGCTAGTCGTAAATTTCTTTTTTCCCCCGAAGGGAAAAACCCGTACAACCGTCTTATTGTTTCGCCTCCGAAAGGGACCAGACGTAAATTCACGCGCAGGAAAAATTTTCCAAAGCCCGAGTATTAGCCTAGAACGAGCGGAAATCATAAATTTTCTCGCACGAAAAATTTCCCCCAGCGCATAGCCGCGCCGCCTCCGACAACCGTTAGAAGCGACCGCAATAAAATTTTTCCACCGGGAAAAAATTTTCCCCGTACATCCATTTCACTATAAGCCTCGCAGAGCAGAACCGTCATAAAATCCAACGAAAAGATTTAATTGTTATTGCTTCTCGGTACGCACAGCCATTACCTTAACAGCTCGTACCCTCTTAATGACGCACATTTGCTTAATTACTTTTCCCCGAAGAACCAATAGCAATTAAGACCTCCGTCTCAACACCCGAAAGCGAAATAATCAAGCTCAAACGGCTACGTGAGAAGTAAACAACTTCCCCTCTAGTTGCAAGCGCGGGAAAATCGAACGCGGACGCCATTACAAAATTCCTCCCACCAACGCCGGCAGGGAGTAGGAGCGAGAGCGCCGCACGCGCGCAAGCGGACGGAGAGAGCAAGAGCGCTGATTCACCGCTCTCCCCCTCTCGCTCAAAAGCTGACTATATTACCGACAGAGCGGACGAGCAGGCGGCACGGCGGTAGAGAGCAGGCGAGCGCTACCAACGTGGCGAGCGCTCCACACTAAGCGCGCGAAATTCAAATCGCATTAGACTCTCTACTACAGCGAGCGATACAGCACAAAAATTTCGAAAGCTACATCCGACCGAAATTTTTTTTTTATATACACAAATTCGCGTCACCGCACATCGTAACTCCAGAAGCAGCATACCAATTCTTCGAATTTTAAAACAATTTTCTAAACGTTTTTTAACAATTTTAAAATAAGTGCACAGTGTTTTAAAATTTTTTTACAATCAACATTTAGCACAAATCGCGCGAAATTCGAAGCATTGGTCTTGTTTTAAGGAGCATTTTTTTTCTTCTCATTTTAATACCTACTAATAAATCCGAGCAATTACGTATTAGTTAGGCTAAAATCACATTTATTAACTACCGCAAATCAATTGTCAACGAATACAATTTTTTACGAGCCATTGTACATAAAAAAAAATAAGACCAACTCCCCTCCACCCACTCCCGCTAGCTCAGCTCGGCGAGAGGAGACGAGGAGTCACCTGCAGTGACACGAGATCACATCAATCATCACTGAAGATTATTACACAAAAACACATAACTAACGACTAACCGCCGTATACATAAAAATTGAATAAACACTAATTTTTTTCGTGTATCCACAGCACCGTTCATTCCGCTGGAACCCTACGACCGCTGGTCAACGTCAGAACATCGCGCGTACACCAGCTGCAGCCATCAGACTCACGTACTCTTACGCACCGACATCGTCCCCTAGGGCAGTTACCCCCTCCCGGAGGTGTAGGCCGAGAGGTCGTCAGTCGAGGCGTCCAGTGTCGCACTACTCAGGGCAACGACCTCAACTCACTTTGCATCAGGGACACCGTCCCCTAGGACAGTTGTCCCCTCCCGGAGGTGCAGCCCAGTGCAAGTGAGAGCGGGTTCGCCCCTCAGGAAGGCGACACACAGCAAAGGTAAACCCCACGGTACTTTTTTCATCGCCACTCATTATTTTCCTTTTTTTAGAATCACGACAAACGCCCACGTCGCAGTCGAGTCATATCGGTACGCGATTCAGCACGACCCGTCGGACTCAGCTAGTGCCAGGGACACCGTCCCCTGGACAGTTGTTCCCTCCCGGAGGTGCAGCCCAGCACAGCTGAGCGCGATCGTCACACCAACACGAACGCGCACACTCCTGGAGCCGGCTTACGCCGGGAACATCGTCCCCTGGACAGTTGTCCCCTCCCGGAGGTGCAGCTCGGCGTAGCCGACCGGGACAACGGCGCGGATTCGGTCACGCGGTCGCGCACACACACATGAACGACGCGAACGCGAGTCTGTCACTCAGGTCGGGAAGACAGATCCCCAAGCTACAAATCCAACCACCTACATACCTTCCTCTACAACCCATCCCACCTCCCACGGGCGAGATCACGCTCACAAGGACACCCGATGCAACTCCCAGCACGTCGAGCGGACGAGATCAGTCCCACGCAGCAACACACAGCAACGAGACGAGTCAAGAAGAATTCGTCCTCGCAAACGAGCCAACCGCTCCCACGACGGCAACCGCCACAACAACCTCCAGCACTCCGGCAATCCAGGCGCCAGGCGAACCGTCTCAACAGCCACAATTGCTCACAACGGTAGCAAAACCAACACGCCACGGCGCGTCGACGACGCTAGCCACCACAGCAAACTCCAGCCTACTCTCGCGCCCCATAGCGCACACACACGTCAACACCACAGCTCGGAATTTGCTTCCCGCTTTCCACGCCCAGGAGCTCCCAGTACACCAGCCGATGGTAGAAAGACTGCAGGCCGACCATGCCGCTCTACATCAATACACCGTCCAGCAGGCGAACCTACACAGTCGCCTCCTCGAGCAACAGCAAACGCAGATGCAACAAGTCCAGCAACATCTGCAACTCATCACCGAACAACTGACACTAGCGCTTCAACGCGCCTCGAGCACGGTTCTGCCTTCGCCCGCATCCAGCGAGTACGGTCCAGCCTCAGCCCAGCAACATCATACCACCAACCCACAACCGGCAACAAACTCTTTCGCACCGCTCCCTTTCGCAACCAATCAGCAACCTCAGCCAACACAAGCAGGCATCTACAACGCAGTCTCACCGTTAACTGATCCATACAACACAGCAGCACAGAGCTTCAAACAGACGAAGAATCTCACATTCTGGCAATTCTACAAATACGACCCGGAGGGTTGGTACATACAGCTAGAGAACGCATTCAGAGCCAACGGCGTCACCAACGACGAGGAGAAGTACAACTTTGTCTGCAGGTACTTACCAACAGACACTCACAGAGACATCCACTACAACCTGACGACACTGGAGCCCGGGCGCAAACACGAACAGCTCAAAAAAATACTCATCGACAAGTACGCAGCCACAGCAAAGCAGCAGATAGAGAGGTTGTGCGGAGGCGCTACTCTAGGCAACAGACGTCCATCAGAATTCCTGGCGGAACTTTTGAAACTGTCAAAAGGAACAATCAAAAGAGAAGCCACTATCAGACTCTGAAAGGCCAGACTGCCCAACGCCATCACTTGGTCACTGATGAACATCACAGACGAAGACGAGCTCACCACCAGAGCAGACGAAGCACATGCTCTCTTGCAGCAAGAGCAGAACGGATTCATAGCACAGCTCACGAGTTTGCAACCGCCAACATCACATCCGGACAACACATTCGAAGCTCGACTGGCAGCAATCGAAAAAGCCCAGTCTAACTTTTTCCGTCAAAGCCGGAGCAGAGAACGCTCAAACTCGCACAACGCCAAACAACACGGCAAGCCAAATAACAACGGGCAACGAGGAGACCACTCAGCAACCTCACAAACCCAGGGTCGGCCAGCGACACCAGGGCAACGCCAAAACAATAACCAACATACGAGATGTTACTACCACCGCCGTTTCGGCTCAGACGCAAGGAATTGCATCCTGCCGTGCGATTGGGTCCGCGCAGCCGAAGACTCCTATACCGTAAGATCCAAGACTCCAACCACGCAGCAGGAAAACTAAACGCCCCAGCTGTCGAGGAGACTGACAGCAGGTCGAGAGCATCTCTACGTCTCCACGTTAAGGACGAGATCTCCAAGTTGACGTTTCTCATCGACACAGGCGCAGATCTCTCCATACTTCCACCTTCGGAGAGCAACAAACTGTCACCGTCAAAACTACAACTCTTCGCAGTAAACGGCACCGCCATCAGCACATACGGCACCACAAGACGGACGCTGGACGTCGGACTACCGTACAAGATAGCCTGGAACTTCACAGTCGCCGACATTCTACACCCCATCATAGGTGCTGACCTATTAACCGCCTACCATCTCCTCCCGGACTTAAAACTCGGGAAGCTGGTAGACGGCACAAGTAAAGTAGAAACCGTAGGCTTCGTGAAAGAAGTCGAAGTCCTCCAGATATCTCTACTCCAACCTGGCCACAAATACCAAGAGATAATCAACAAATATCCACATGTGTTCGGCCCGGACCAATTCCGCAAAGTCAAAAAACGAGAAGTTCTACATCACATCCTAACGCAGGGACCACCCGTATCACAACGTGCAAGACCACTGATCCCAGCGAAACTCAAAGCCGCAAAGAAGGAGTTCAACAAATGGCTCAGTCTCGGCATCTGCCACCCATCGAGCAGCCCATGGGCAAGTCCATTACATATGGTACCAAAGAAGGACGGCACCTGGCGACCGTGCGGAGACTTCAGAAAACTGAACATGATAACCATCCCAGATCGCTACCCAGTACCACGTCTCCACGACTGTATGGCTTTCCTAAACGACAAAACACTTTTCTCAGCACTGGATCTACGACAAGCTTACCATCAGATCCCGGTCGCGCCAGACGACGTCCCAAAGACAGCAGTCATAACGCCATTCGGCCTGTTCGAATTCCTTGTTATAACATTTGGTTTTCGCAACGCGGCTCAAACGTTCCAGAGATACATTCACTCCGCTCTGGGCGACCTAGACTTCGTCTTCGTTTACATCGACGACATACTCATCGCCTCATCCTCGGAGGAAGAACACCGGCAACACTTGGAGTTAGTGTTAAAACGCTTGACCGAGTTCGAACTTCAAGCGAATCTCGACAAGTGCACCTTTGGCGTAGAAGAACTGGTTTTCCTCGGACACCTCATTTCCGCCAAGGGCTATAAACCCAGCCCAACCAAGGTACAAGCAATCCAGGACTTCCCGAGACCCTCAAACATTGAGGAGCTTCGCAGATTCCTGGGCCTCGTCAACAGCTACCGAACGCTGCTCCCACACGCCGCTGAGACCCAGCTTCTTCTACAAGCACAAATCACAGGGTGCAAAAAGAAGGACAAGAGACCAGTCCACTGGACGGACGACAGCATCGCAGCGTTTGAGAAATGTAAAAAAGACGTCGCCGACCTAACATACATGGCTTTCCCGGACGAGAAAGCAGAGCTTCGCCTCATCTGCGATGCCTCCGACACAGCAATGGGCGCGACCCTAGAACAGCTTAAAGAGGGCACATGGACGCCCCTCGGTTTCTTTTCACGTAAATTCTCAGCCCCAGAACGCAAGTACGCAGCGTTCGATTGCGAACTCACAGCAATATATGAAGCAATCAGGCATTTCCCACATCATCTGGAAGGCGCAGTATTCAAAACTTACACAGACCACAAGCCTCTCATTTACGCACTGCAACTCAGCACTGAGAAGATGCCGGCCATCCGGTCACGCAGACTCTCCTATATAGCACAGTACAACACAGAGATCCACTATCTACCAGGAGAAGAAAACGAGGTGGCAGACGCCCTATCTAGAGTCAACACCTTCACGACTCCAAGTATGTTCCATTGGGACAACGACAACCTTGAAGCAGACGAACAACTGCTCCAGGTGAGAGCAAACATCGAGCCATTCAAACTGCCAACGCTGTACGACGCACTGCAACTCAGCAAAGAGCAAAAAGAGGACGAACAACTCCGCTCAATTCTAGACGACCCGTCTAACCCTTTGAAGCTACGCAAGCTAACTTGGGGCTCCCAACATGGAGAGTTCTACTGCGACATCAGAGAAGACGTCATCCGCCCGTACATCCCTCAATCCCTCAGAAAAGAAGTTTTCGACACTTTCCACTCACCCTACCACCCAGGTCCACGAGTCACAGTCCGCTTGATTAGACAACAATATGTATGGCCGGACATCAGAAGAGACACGGTCAAATGGTGCAAACTGTGTCAGCCATGTCAAAAGGCCAAGATCTCACGCCACAACAAACTTCCTCCAAAACATTTCCGTACACCAGATGCCAGATTCGACCACGTCCACCTAGATCTAGTGGGGCCTTTCCCCACAAGCAACGGAGCCACTCACATCCTTAGTATCATCGATCGATACTCGAGATGGCCAGAGGCAATACCAATCACAGACACGTCGGCAGACACAGTCGCTCACGCCTTTATGGAGCACTGGGTAAGCAGATACGGTGCGCCAACCCTGCTTACGACAGATCAAGGACCACTGTTCGAATCACGCCTGTTCTCTCAATTTCTGCAAGTGATGGGCACCCACAGATGCAGAACCACCTCCTATCACCCAGCTTCTAATGGGATGGTAGAGAGGCTACATAGAGAAATCAAAACGGCGCTCGCATGCCACGAGAATAACAACAATTGGACAAAAATTCTGCCGTCAGTGATGCTCGGTCTACGGAACAGAATCCGACCTGACACCAACACCAGTCCATCACAACTGGTCTTTGGCAAAACCACAAGGATCCCAGGCGACTTCGCCCCTTTCACAGACGAAGAGCCAGACATCCGAGTTTTTTACAACGAGTTCCGAGAAACGATGAGACAGATACGACCGGTTCCAGTGATCCACAAGTCAGACACACAACCCTTTATACACAAAGGGCTGGACGCCTGCACGCACGTTTGGATGAGAGAAAAACCAATAAGACCTCCGCTCTCCACTCCGTATATCGGCCCGTACGAAGTCATCTCCCGAGACATGGAAAACCACACCTTCACCATCGACAAAGACGGTAGCAGAAAAACAGTGAACATCACTAGACTCAAACCGGCTTTCTTACTTCACGAGGAGGAAGAAGGAAATCACAGCAAGGCGCCTACATCATCGCCACCACCCCAAAACCCAATGCAAGCATTATTCAATATCCCGCAATCACCCAGTCATCCAACAAACCAACAACCCAGTCCTCCCGAACCGCCGCAAGACGACACCCCAATTCCAGCCCCACCCACTCCAACTCAGCCACCCACCGACCGACAAGTCGAAAACCAACTCGCGCCGCGTAATCTCACGACGCAAGCAGATACAACCGCCGCGACCGATCGACAACAAGATAGCATCCCCGCACCGAGCACATCCGCGACTCAATCCGCGACGCGAACAGACATCACAACTACAACCGATCAAACACCGAATAGCAACAAACGGCAAAAACACATCCCCAACATTCTCAAGAGAAACCGCGTAACTTTCTCAAACAAGTTACAGCGGCAATAAAGTCACTCGATTTCTAGCAGCCAACACCGGCTCAGTTACACCAGGGTCGCCGTCCCCTAGGACAGTTGTCCCCTCCCGGAGGCGCCATCCAAGGCAACTGAGAGAACGAGCACCTCGCAGAAAGGTGACACACACACACACACACTCACACACACACAGCAGTATGGAAGGCATTGAAGTGCAACGAGAGCTACTGCAGCAGTACAAGAGCCGCTCCGCGGACCTCGCGATCAAAGCGGACTGCTTCAACGCGTCTCTCGAGTCGGCTAACCCTTTAGTTCTTCAAACTCCTGTTCCCCATTCCTATTCACCACTTAACCTTTTTTTACATACTTGTAAGAGCCACGGCTCCATACAACGTAAGCAGTAGATATTAAGTATTCAATAACTAGATATTAAGTTAATCAAGTAAAACATCATCAAGTATTTCTGTAAAATCCAAAGAAACTATTGTAAAACCAAAACCACAAATCTAACACTTAATGTAACTATATATATTTTTTTACCCATTGTTATTATCAACAGAGTCTACGAATGTATAACTAGTTTAAGTAAAACACCCTTTACGCATTGTTACATAATGTTTAAGCTACAAAATCCGACTATTGTTGGCAATCAAAAATGTACAACCATCATGTAACGCCAGTGGTCAACACACACTCAATCAATGTAAATCTTTCTTTAAACGCGCAGAGAACATTAGAATCAACCCCAGTCAGGCAACTCTCTCAAACCCAGTCAATTCAATTCAAATCATGGAGTCAGAACAATCGAATTCATTTCAAATCATGGAGTCAGAAACCATACAAATCACGGAGTCAGAAACCAACATCCACACGACTACCCGATTTCTTTTTTTTCAAAATAAACAAAAAAAATTTCGTGGAGAGTAGTGTGGGGACACAGCCCGCACGGCGGCAGCACCTCTCGGCAGAGAGAGAGGGAGAGAGAGAGAGAGAACAGCTCGAGCGTCGAGCTCGCCCCGCTTCCCCCTGCGCGTCAGTCCACGCTGAGAGCCCGAGCACTAACCACCACCGAGCACCACTGGCAACACAGAACCAACAGAATAAAGACACTACGTACAAACCTAACAGCGCAACATCATTCGCCCGAGAGGCCACGCATCCCTGCCCTCCCCCTTCAGACATACTGCTCATTTCAGGCTTACCAATAGCTTTCAAGGCATTGCTTGCTCTCTCAGGGTCAATGACATCGTTCATTAATTTTAAGCCACTAATGTTTTTTTCCATTTTTAATTTTTTTTTCGTTGCGTCGAATAATTCATGGTTTGACAATTCTTTAGCTAAACAAGCAGCTTTCCTTCTCTGCGTACGTTTCGCAGATGCAACGTAATGCCTTGTTGGTCTACCATTTGCAGTAGATATCTCAGGTTCTTAAATAAATTATTGTAGATATTATTAGAGAGGTATTCTAATGCAGGGTCGGAGGTGTCTGTGAGGGGTATTTTTTAAATGCATTTTTGGAGAATTTTCTTCATGACAATTCATAACTATTACAATTTATTTATAATCACTTAAGCAAGAATTTCTGAATTTTTTGACCTTGATATTTTGACTAAAAAGGAAAATACGTAAAAAATATGCTAAAAATCAACTGCCACGTTATTTTCATCGTTAGAATGGAAACAGTAAATAAGACTAAAATAATTTCACAATTTCATAAAATAAAATTTTTACACGCTTTTGCTGAACAAATTCAAATTTTCGCATATTTTTGAGAGTCTATATTCAGGTCCAAAAAGAAACTAAGGGACCAATCTTAGTTATTAAAGCTCATTTTGTAGAAAAATATATATCGAAGCTGCTGTAAAATTTTGAGCAAAATCAGTTTAGTAATTTTTGAGGAATCGTGGCAGCAATTTTGAAAATTCACGTTTTGAGAAAAATGCGATTAACGTTCTTTATACATAATTCTTAATGTGAAAATGATCTTTTTTTACGGCTGCAACTGTTTTACATGTGATTTATGATTTTTTGTTTGTCACACAAGAAACCTCCCTCCCCCCCTCCCGACTCTAATTGATTGCAAAAAAATTCATAAATAATTTTTTGAGACTAATAAATCACTTGAAAAATTATCATTCTGAATAAAAGATCTAATAAACAAGTGTTTCATAATAATCAATAATAATTATACTCAACAATACCTGTATTTGCATCATTGCTGCATTCAAAAGAGTCAGCTGCATTGTCTCTAGGTTCAGGCAATGTAATTTCAATGAAACCTTGCAGCCAAGTGTTGAACTGCACTTCAAATTCTTCCAAGTTTTTTCTATTTTTAGGCAACGACACAAACTTTTTTTTAAAATTATTGAAGAAACTTTTTCGCAGCTTTATCTCAATATAATGTTCAGCATCCTTATCTAAATTAGCACGATCTACATTGTATTTTAAGGCCACTTTTTTTTGCTCTTCAAAGTTTAATTTTTCATTGTCTTTTAATGCCATAAAAATATCCTTGTAAGCTAACCGAATCATTTTAATATTGTTCGCAGTGCAGTGTTGAAAGCAGACTGACACTTCGTATAGGCTTTTCTTTGTAGCGCATTTTCAATTTGACATTTCTTGAACTTGACTGAGAGTTTCCCGAGAAAGAACTCTGGTCAATCGGAACCAAAACAACGCATTTTAGTTTCAGTACATGATTTTGAAATACTTACAGATTTATAATTCAAATCATTTTAACTTAGTGTGTTATTATTAAATTACTCCTATTATTTATTCTTCAAATATATATATATATATATATATACATATATATAAATACATAAATCGGGTATTTTGAATGCGCCGAAAGTAGGGGTAGTATAGGGTTATTTTTAAATATGGAATATTGAATGCCAAAAGTGGAATTTTGAATGCGCTAGCGAAGGGTAGTTTATATATATATATATATATATATATATATATATATATATATATTGTCCAATAATGCTCAAGTGAGCGCGTGCGTGTGTGGGTGTGTGTGCATGATGCGTATTTATTTATGTGAGCGTAATATTTAATTATTATATACATTTTTTTAAATATACATATTTTCAAACAAGGTATATCTTAATTTACCACTTACTTTCTCCTTAAATTAATCCTACAACATATTCTTTAAATACCTAAATATTCGTTGTATGTACATGGGTGATTCGCTGTGAAATCGAAGATAATAATAAAAATCTTTGTACCTTTTGCAATTCGTTGAATAAGTTCACAGAATTTCAGAGTTCTTTAATGAAATTCTTTTAAGTTATTGAAGGTCAAAGTTTATGATATAGATATTTTTTGCGTATTTCGATAATTTATAGCTCGTCAGGGAAGTATTTTTCGACAAAAACGCAAAGAATAATTTTGTTATGCAATTTTTCCAACTGTTCAATAAAGACATTTTTAAACTAAAAAATATGCACGTATACATCTACATCCTTAATGATTGCGCTCGCGCGTAAGCTTTAAATGTGTAAGTATTTTTTGGGTTTATTGGTAGGATATTTATTTTGAGGTTACGTACATATATTTTTTCAAAATATACGTATTTTTATTCATTAAAAATTTTTTTTTTTTTGAATAACATATTTAAATCCTTTTATTAAATACCCCTATTAAAAAATGTCACTCTAAAAACATACTTACATATTCGGGTCCAGAATAATATATAGATATAAGCAGAGTAAAAACTAACTTAATATAACATCAATGTATTTATGTAAAGCAAATAAAAAATTCAAAAATTTCACCAACGTTTAATATATTTGTATTTATTTCATCGTATTATATACACACATATATAATTGACTCGTATATGAGGGAAACGGTTTCTGATAGCAAATTACATCAGGAAGACCCCCCAAAAATAAAATTTTCGATAACTGCAATATTCAAGTGAAGCCGGACTTTTGGCCACTTTTTTCCGATCTTGAACACCGTGCGTCGGTCGTGCCTCAAATGCAAAACGCGAAGCGAATCGCGATGCAAGGCGGCGAGCCACAGAGACTTGCAGGCCCGAAGGGCCGAAGGTCGAATGTGACGCGCTAGTTTTTGAATTCGGTTCCGTGTTCGGTTCCCATCGACGATTTCCGGGACTCCAAAATGAAGGAACACTAATATATATACGCTCGTTAAGGGCGGTTTTGATAGCCACCCATCAGCCTTGCGCAAGGGGACGACCTCTATCCATCGGGTAAAGTTGTCGAGTAACACCAGGATATAGGCGTAGCCCCGTAGGACTTGGGAAATGGACCCATAACGTCTCCGGAGACTACCTCCCAGGGAATAGCGACCGGTCTTGCGTGCATGAGTCCGGCGAGTCGCAGTTGCTCTATCTTGCACTGCTGGTAAACGGGGTAAGAGCACACAAATTGACTGACGTCGTGATGCATTCTTCGCCAGTAGAAGAACGTAGCGACAGGCTCATAGGCCTTGCGCCTTCCTAGGTGCCTGGCGGTCGGCTCGCAGTGTGATTCCTGTAGCACTGGTGGCACCTTTTCGGAAGGGATCACTAACTTCCACGCATCTAGGTCGTCCATAATCTCGCTCATTCCAGTGAGGGGTCGCCTATAGTAGAGTTTCCCTTCGACGATCTTCCAGTCAGGGTAATCTGCGGGCCGATCACTGACTTGCTTCTACTGCTTCTTGCACCACGCCTCATTGGTCTAAGTTTCGAGGGTTTCCAGCGACGCTATCTGCTCGGCATTCGGGTTGTTGTCTTCGTCCTTGAACATCCGAGAAAGGGCGTCGGGTACAAAGTTCAGTTTCCCCTACGGTGGGTGATCGTGAAGTCAAATCCCTGCAGCTTCAAAGCTCATCTACCTGGACGCCCTGTCAGATTCCGGAAACAACCACCTTAGACTGCTGTGGTCCCTGATAACCTCAAAAGGGTAGCCTTCTATATAATACCGGAATTTCTCGTGAATCGACCAAATCACGGCCAGGCATTCGCGTTCTGTGACCGAATAGTCGCGCTTCATACGCATCAGCACGCGACTCGGAGATTGGATAACGTACTCCTTCCCGTCGATGGTTTGAGTCACTTGTCCACGCCAAAAGGATCCACCACGTCGGAGATAACACAATAAATGTAGCACAAAAGAGCAGCCATCACGCTGGTCCTGCTGCATCAGACGCTCACGGAGGAAGCCCCGCCGGTCCATCATCTACGTCCGCTCTTCGATGATGGACGAATAGAATGCCCTGGGTGAATCTGGATGGCTGTTGTAACACCGGAGTTAGATGCTCTCTTATGCCCAGTCCTCCTCTCGCCCTTGAATGAGTGTTGGAGAAGTCCTCTGTATTTTTCTCCTATCGCCGCTATCTCTTCGCTCGTCGCGTAGTTAATCGAGAAAGAGAACAAACGCCATTATCAAAAGCACACAAATCTCATTCATACAGCCTTGAGACGCCCCGGCAGCTCGAGACTCAATGTGACGCGGCAACATTTTGCCACGTTATAAATCATGACCATGAGAGTGCGGCTCTGTCCGAGAACGGTGAACGGCAAGTTCGTGTAACCAGGAATGGGTACTATCTGGCCATTTTGCGAGTTTCGCTCCTGGTCCTCCGTAGGGGGTAACGACGGCTCCTACGGAGGCTACTAGTTCGATGCCTCCGGGGCCAATGGCGGTGCGGGCGGCCCCAGAGTCGCAGAGTGCCCTCAAGCGGCAGTCGCTTACCTTAACTTGTACCCACCAGCGGCTGCAGTCCCCCGGCGAACTCGCATCTAACGGCATTACGGTAGACAGTTCGACGGATTGAGCTGCGAAAGAGGCCTTATCATATTTGGGGGTTGTAGTGGCCTGCTCTACTTGCCCCCGGTTTTGTTTCCCTATCCGAGTTTAGAGCACTCCGGGCAAGTCTTGGTGATGTGCTGAGGCCATCCACAGCCGTAGCAACTCACGGAAGGAGGATACTTCCCCTTCTCTTTCTGATCCTTATTATGCAAGCTCTTGGGCTGACGTGGTTTCGATTCGACCCGTGGTGTTTTCTCTTCCGTGACATCCGTAATAGTCACGGCTTCTTCAGTTTTCGCCTTTGGCTTGCGGCCGAACTTGCCGCGTTTCTTCGCCTTGGGTGACTGCACCTCCATATGTTTTGATGCCGTTGCGTTAACCCTCAGTTACGCCAAGGCCTCCCTGAACTTTGCCACTGTGACGGGAGCCGTTTCGTCTGCTGGGCTATCGACACTTACTAGCTGTGTGGCGCTCGGCTTCCTGGTCGCCGCCTGCCTTTCGCGGTACGCTAACTGCGGCAACAAACATGTGTCTGGAGCTGGAGGAGGAGTGTAATGGTCTAGCTCGTGTATTAGCTTTTTCGCTTCCTTCGCAAGGATGAGGAGGGTCTCTACGTCCTGGACGTGTTTCCGTGGTACTAGCATTTTAATCTCGGCCAGCAAGTTCGTGTGGTTCATTCTAATTTTTAGAGTTTCTGACGGCTGGACTTTTAGTCGATTCAAAATGGTCTGCACAGCCATAATGTAATCCCAGGCTTTTTCCTTCCTCCCCTGCTTGCGGGCTTGCGCATCTGCTAGCAATTTTAATTGAATGTCTTCATCGGCTCCGAAGCTTCTTCTGGTAGTCAGGACGAAATCTTCCCATTTTGTCCATTTGGGGCGCAACAGTTGGCACCATATAAAGGCTGAGCCTGTTGTCAACACATGTAGCACATGTAGCGATGTGACGAGGCAACATTTTGCCACGTTACAACTCGCCCTCCCCTGGGAGAAGGAACGAGTCAGCGGGTCGTTACGACAACCTCGTCTCACCTCGCGGGCGTAGGTGCATCTCACGGCCTACACATGCAGCTTCTCGGCTGCTCCTCATCGCTCTCTCTCTCTCTCTCTCCCTCCCTCCCTCCCTCACTCTCTACCTCCCCCCCTTCCTCCCTCCCCCCCCCTCTCTCTCTCTCTCTCTCTCTCTCTCTCTCTCTCTCTCTCTCTCTTTCTGACATCGACCAAACTGCGAAGTCAACCATTCTGCCAACGTCTCAGCGGTGGATCCACGAGTGATTGTGCGATTATCCTGTGCGCTCGTTTTGTGCTTCTCTCGTTTTTCAGTGCCATTTTCTTAAGCGGTCGTATCTGTGTCGGTGCTCCGTGTGTCCGAATTCTTCGTGTCGTCTTTTGTTAGCGCAGTGAAAAATAAAGTGTATAGTAATCTCAGCGTTATTTTGTGTCCGCGATTTGGATGAGCCGAGTGAAGTGCCCAGTGCATGATCTCCTAGCTTTAATCTATTGATATTAAAATTTCACAGCGTGGATGGGTATTATGCGTGCCTAGCGTAATAATAGTGTATATGATAACCTTTAAAATGTGCTATATGGTTTTTCCAAATTCAACATGGCGGCATCAAATATGGCGTCTGAAAGTCAATAAAAATTTCGTACTTGTGTTATTTTCTATTAAAATCGATTTTGCTTTTTAATCTTGTCTAAAATTGGTATATGAGGGTTTTTTAGGGCGCTGACTACGAATTTGAGATCAGATTTTCAAAATTCAAAATGGCGGATCCAATATGGCTGACGAAAAAAATAAAAACTTTTCTAAATTCCATGAAAACTTGTATATAGGGGTTTTTTGGGTCGCTGATTACGAATCTGACATCGGATTTTTGAAATTCAAAATGGCTGATCCAAGATGGCTGCCGAAAAAATAAAAATTTTCAAAATTCCATGAAAACTTGTATATAGGGGTTTTTTGGGTCGCTGATTACGAATCTGACATCAGATTTTCAAAATTCTGAATGGCTGATCCATGATGGTTACCCAAAAAAACAAAAATATTTGAAATTTATGTAAATGTTGGTAAATGATGTATTAAAGTTTTTTTTTGTAATCATAGAACGTTTCTCAGCCGTCAATAAATTTTTTTGCCGTTGCCCAGCTCTCACCACGTGGAGGTGAACGAAAATTTTTTTTTTTAATTTTTTTTTTTTTTTTTTTTTTTTTTTTTTTTTTGTTTTAGTACGTATTTTATACATACATTTTTTTACAAGTAATAAAACTAAGTCCATATTATTTGTGATTTTCTTCAAAACAATATGAACATAAATGTACGTTGTACATTTCGCACGTTATATGTGTTCGTTTGGCACATTTTTTAAAATTTTTGCAATTACGTTTTGCTTCCACAGTAATTGGTTTGTGCAATTCAGATGAGATGTTTTTCTTTTTAGCAAGATACTTTTCAGCAACATACAAGATCATTCAGAACATACAAACGCTATATACAAGTTTTCATGGAATTTTGAAAATTTTTATTTTTTTCGGCAGCCATCTTGGATCAGCCATTTTGAATTTCAAAAATCCGATGTCAGATTCGTAATCAGCGACCCAAAAAACCCCTATATACAAGTTTTCATGGAATTTAGAAAAGTTTTTATTTTTTTCGTCAGCCATATTGGATCCGCCATTTTGAATTTTGAAAATCTGATCTCAAATTCGTAGTCAGCGCCCTAAAAAACCCTCATATACCAATTTTAGACAAGATTAAAAAGCAAAATCGATTTTAATAGAAAATAACACAAGTACGAAATTTTTATTGACTTTCAGACGCCATATTTGATGCCGCCATGTTGAATTTGGAAAAACCATATAGCACATTTTAAAGGTTATCATCGATTGACGCGAAAATTTGCCCAATTATGACAATCCTAAAGCGTTTTCGATCCAAAAGTACTCGATAAAGAAAAAAAAAGTTTCGAAATTTCGTGTTTTTTTGTAAATAAACAAGAATAACTTGTTGAATATGCATTTTTTCGAAATTCTGACTGCATAGATCGAAAGAACAGACAATTTTACTAGTATCGGTGTATGTCTAGCGTTTAGATTGTATGTATAGTGTTAAGCTGGTTTATTGTTGTATATGTTTACCATTAGCTGTGTAGATCTCATTGCTCGCGTAATCCGTATTATTCTCAGTTGCGGTACAGTGTGGGCTAGTGCACATTTATATATTATTGTCTGGCGTTTCGCTTGTATATAACTATGTCGGGTAAAGAAGTAAATCTAGAAGGCGCGCTGCACTACTTCTTAAATTTTTACAAGGAATTCAAAGAGCAGTCAATTGACCCGTCTCGACCAGTTGGACAGTAAAATTTCCACCTCAAACGAGAAGCGTAGAGCTGAACTTAATGCAGTACGTCAGGACTTAACTACACTTGCTAGCAACTCGAACTTGTGCGATGATTGCGAGATTGTTATCTCGGGCGTTCCGATAGAATACTCTACCGCTACCGATGCTGTTGCGCGTCTTTTTCATGCGCTTGGACTCACGAATCTCATGACACATGTGCTGAGTTTCCGCTCGTGGTCCATGGATCGAAACTGAACTTTGTACCCGACGCAATCCTCTGGGGGCTCGACATCGTCCGTTGAAATTATTGTGCTATCTGTTGTCCAGGAAGGGTCTAAAAATTCATCTCGCGTGAAATCGGTGAAAACGTGCGCCTTCGTTGTTAAATTTTCGTCTGCAGCGGTTAGAGATACGGTTATCCGAAGCGCGTGCAAGCTAAAAAAGATCGACACCTCTGTTTTGTTTAATGTCGAGAAAGCGCCGGCGGTCTATTTTCGGCAGTTATACCCGAAGCCGATCTACGAACTTCTTCGACGAGCTCGTCCGGCATGTGAAAGAGCCGGCTACGCGAAACCAGTTGCTTCAAACAATGTTGTCTGTGTTAGGAAAACGGTCAAATCAGTACTCGTCCCAATCTATTCAGTGGAAGGCCTTGCAAATTTGGCCCCTGTAGGACCATCCGTTGCATGACGCTAGTCGGCGGCGAAAGCTTGCATAAAATAAGTCAAGGCACGCGATATTTTCAAACTCGGACACATTAATGTAAATCGGCTCAGTACACGTGAGCATTTTACTCTTCTCGAGGATATTTGCTCTTTAGGAGACTACGATGCCATTGCTGTTACGGAGACTTTTTTGCGGCCCGAACATCCGGACAATCATTTGGCTCTAAGTGGCTACAAATTTTTTCGACACGATCGTGTGGGCAAAGAAGGCGGCGGGATAGGAATCTACATCCGCGATTCCTATACAACCAATGTACTTGTATCTTCAGAAAGTGAATATGACAATACACCTGAATATCTCATCTTAGAAGTAATTCATGGCTCACTCAAAATACTTATCGCTGTTCTATACCGCCGTCCAACTGCTGCCTATCCCATAACCTTCGCCGACTCTCTCGCCCCGTATGTAGCCCGACATTCCAACATTGTCGTCACAGGCGACTTCAACATAGACATGGCGTCGGATAGTTATTCTTCTGCTCATGTGCGTAAAACCTTTGACTCTATCGCGCTTACTCTTTGAATTCGGAGCCCACGCACCATGTGTTTTGGCGTACTCCATCGTCGCACACCTGGCTGAATCTTTTCTTTGTCAGCCAGCCTGAGAATGTGATCGCATATGAAAAATCAGCTGCCCCGTTCATAGCAGGAGGCGATTTCATTTCGCTGACATTAAATACGTTGCGACGTAGCAATAATTATTGCTGCGTCGTGATCATTGTTGCACGGCCAGCTGACTCACTCTCGGCGAGTTGACAGCTCCTGGAGCGGAGCTAGCGCTCGGTGGCGCTCGCAGGAGTTGCCTCTGACCGACCGCGTGCGGAGCGTAGGATGTGAGATCTCGAATCACACCTGCGCAGCGCGTCGGCACTCGGGAGGAGGTATGCCAGGAAGCGAGACGGCGGCAGCGCGCACGCGGTTACATGCATACGGTGGTGTGTAGAGGGGAGAGCGCGAGTATGTGAGCATGAGCGAGAGAGAGGGAGAGAGAGTCGGCGCGCGGGAGAGAGACATTTGGCGAGAGTGGGAATCGAGTGTGTGCGGGATAGAGAGAGAGAGAGAGAGAGAGAGAGAGCGCGCTTGAGAGAGAGAGATGCGTATAGCGGCGCGAAACTGATGATGTTTGGAGCGCCCAGAGAGAGTTTGGGAACGCGCGACTGTGTCGTGTCGTATTATGGTTAACGTTATGTTGATTTCAGTAAGTCATGACGGAGTGTAGGGGAATGTACGAACTACTTGACGATTTTCAAATATCGCGCGGCTTACAGATTATCTATAGCTGGAGCCACCGGATGGATATCGACATGATTGATTGATTGATCGATATCCATAAAGGGGGCGCGAATTTGCATATTGAGGAAATACATAGAGGATGATAATCGAGTTCTAAGCCAATGAATAATTAGGATTTAGAAAAGAGGGCGCTGGGAAAAATTCATAAATAAGGAAATAGATTAGTGGTAGTTCTGATAAACCAATAGGGGATTATTCTAAGAAAAAGGACCAATTGTGTCATTTTGGAGGCCGGGTCTGTGTTTCCGTGAAGAAGGAGGTCGGGTGGGAAAACGCGGCATCCTTCCTCAAGCGGAGCGTCGGCCTCGACCATTCCGTCACTGGTGCTTGTTACTGTAACGTCCTACGACGTTATCTATTTTATTTATTTCTATTATGCAAAAAGAATTAAAGGTATAACTTTTGTTTTAAATCAGTTATTTCAAAATTCAAAGTAATTGATGAGAGCAATTATGTAATATTACACTTTCAGAAGTAAGCGTTCAGCTGACACTGGACGGGTGAAAACGCAGAATAAGCGTTATACTTTTGAAAGCATTATATTATGAAAGTAGGTTTATTACAATATTGAATAATTAATATCAATAAAGTTGTAAAATTTGTAAACGAGATTTCGTGTTTAAAAGAGACTCAATGCCCTCAATTGGGCAGTCTCGTGTTTAAGTCCGAACTCCGTCCACGCCGGTCCGACAATTGGCGGAGTTTTTCATTGTTAATCACAATAAATGGTGTATTAGCATTTTGATTTTCAAATAAAGTTACATTGTTATTTTATATTCAAATATTGTGTTTTAATAATTTGTTACTAATATCTTCAAACATCTATAAACGTCAATACGTATTAGAGGGATTAAGTAACCATCTAGCTAAGTAGGTATCTACAAAAAGGTAAGTTTTAAAAAGTATTAGTTATTTAAAAGAGCTCAGGTATCCTTACACCATATCTGTATAAATAATATTCTGATTACTAGTGAGACTAGTGGTCGGGATATAACATTACATATAGTTGTTCTCAGCCGCTGATCTGTTCTTTTTTCCTTGGAAGCCATCTTGGTTCAGCGCTTGATTTATTTGGAGGAGTTTTGAAAGGAGCCATTGTCTTGGAATTTTCTGGTTGGCCGGAGTTCACGGTTGTGTAGGAAAAAGTGGTAGAGAGATTGAGTTGATCATATTCATAGAGGAAATCGGTAATATTCTATTCTAAATAGTTTTAATGATCATTGATTTGTGGAGGAAAAATATAAGTGTAATAGAGGATCAGGGCTATTGTGGCGTATATTGGAAGGTTCGCGATTTCCGGTCCTGGCGGTGTTTCCCTTTAATTGTCAATTACTGAATAGAAGCATCGTAGAGGAATTTTCGCGGCCCTTTCCTGTAGCCATCATCGATCAATCTTGGAGTTAGTGATATCGCCGCGTGCCCATGCTTTTACATAAATTCAATCCTCTTATGTTGAAAATTAATAGTGTATATTGAAGAATAATATATTTGTGTTTCATTATTTTCTAATTGTTGGTATTTTATATTTGTTTAACCTGAATTGCCACCACAATCCCGCTTTTCACCATTGCAGGAATACCACGAGCCAGAGTGAAGGAAGAAAGCCTCGTATCTTAGAAATACTTTGTAAATAACTGGAATCCCCGTGCGGGCGGGAAAATTCCACGTTACATCGTCAAATCCTCCTCCAGTGCAGAAAAGCATTCAGACCCGTAACCTCAATAGACTACAACCCGGCGCTATCAATCGTGCAGTGCGTGCTGGTTTTGCGCCGCTTATATCAAGTCAGAGCCAAGACTACTTAGCAAAGGCTTTTTTAATGGCAGGCCCGGAGAACGATATTATTTTCGGGACTTATGCCCAACCCCCATCAGTCAATGAAGCTGAGCGTGTGCTGACGAAATCCTTGATTTCCACCTACGATGCAGTGGCTCCCATCACGACTTTGAAACTCTCTTCAAAGCGTAAACCATGGGTCTCTCCTGCCATAAGATCGCTTATGCGTCAGCGTGACAGTGCATATAAGCGTGCTCGTACCACCTGTCTTCTCCAGAACTATGATCGCTTCAAACAACTTCGTAGTATGGTTTCCAATCAGCTTGATACAGCAAAAAACACATCACATTTCATCTCATTTCAAGCTCGAATCTTCGGCTACACTCAATGCTCAGTGGAGAGAAATTAGGAATTTGAACGTCACTAAGCAGTCTTTGCCAACCCCTTTGGCTACTTTTAGTGTCGAAATTCTGAGCAACCATTTTGCCAGCATGGTCAATGCTCATCTACCACTCTGTGAAAATGACTTTGAGATAGTTTGCAGCTCTCGTCGGCCCGATACTTCTTGGATGCCCTTTCTTCTCACTCCTGTAAGTGAGAAAGAAGTCGAAGATGCTGTTAAGATATGCAGATTTAAAGGGGTTGGCTTCGATGGCATATCAGCCGCCATGCTGCAGGCTGCAATGTCTGCACTCTTATCGCCACTCACGCGTTCGATTAATGCCTCAATCACCTCAGCCTCCTTCCCTGACGATTGGAAAAAAGCCCTTATTGTGCCGTTGGCAAAAACTAAAGTCTTGTCTTTGCCCTCCGACACCAGGCCTATTGCTCTTCTCCCTGAACTGTCGAAGGTTCTCGAGCGTATTGTGCAGCAGCGCTTTCTCAGCTTCCTCGAAACTCAAGGCCTTCTCGACCCTCGGCAGGCAGGTTTTCGCTCGGGCCATTCCACGCAAACAGCCCTTTTGGGCGTGCTCGACGATGTACGCTGGGCTATCGACAAGCGCAAAGTCACCTTGCTAGCACTGCTCGATTTTTCTAAGGCTTTTGATAGGATTTCTTACTCGAAATTGCTGTATAAACTACGCTCTCTGAATATTGCAAATGCCACTCTTCGCTGGTTTTTCAGCTATCTGACAGACAGAATGCAAGCAGTCGTCGATAAGGGCTGATCTCTGTCTGAGTGGCTACGTGCGTCCTCTGGAGTACCTCAGGGCAGCGTGCTGGGTCCTCTTCTGTTCGCGATTTATATCAATGATCTTCCCCGGGTACTTAAGTTTGCAAATCATATGCTCTTCGCTGATGACATTCAAATTTATGTGCACTGCTTCCCAAATAACTTATGTAGAAGTATTGAAAACCTCTCAGCAGACATACAAGCGGTAGTGTGTTGGGCCCGTGAGAATGGTTTGAAACTCAATTTGAACAAATGTAAAACCATGATTCTTGGGAGCAAATCGTTCACGTCGGCCATCAACTTACAGGAAACTCCCAAAGTGCATGTCAACGATATGCCTCTGCCCTATGTTGTCGAGGCAAAAAATCTGGGGCTCTGGCTGACACCTACACTTGCATTCGTTGCGCTTTCACAAACGTGCTATCTCGCGGGACCTACGTAAAAAACTGGTCCAATCGCTCATTTTTCCGCACTTTGACTACGTAGGTCCCGCGTACGCCGATCTCGATACTACTCGAACCCTCAAATTGCAACGTGTGCAGAATGCATGCGTTAGATTCGTAGTTGGCAACATCCCCCGTCGAGGGCATATAACACCACATCGACTGGCGCTGGGTTGGCTGTCAGTGAAGAGTCGTCACGAATACCTGACTGGCGTTCAGGCGTACTGTGCCTTGGCCCGTGGATCCGCATCCTATATCTTATCACGCTTCTCCCTCCTAAACGAAGCGCCAGACGTTCGGCACTCCGCGCGCAACCCCCCAGTGCCTTTCTTTACTCTGCGCCTCGCACTGAGGCGTGGATGCAATCATTTTGGGTCCAAGCGTCCGCTCTCCTAAACAGCCTGGGCATCGTAGATTTTTCTATAAGTATTGCGGCCTTCAAGCAGAAATTGTATCGCGAGTTGCTAAAGAGGGATTCAGAGGAGTGGGAGTTACGCGTGTTAAATGAAATAATCGCTGTAAACTAGTATGTATCAGCCATATCTCTTTCAATATCAGTGTTTTTTTGCTATTTTACAGCTATCTCTATGGAAACCTCTGCATCTATGCAAATGCGAAATATATTTATAGGAACTCTTACATGTACGCAAAGCGAAAAGTTTATTTTATTGTAATCGTCCGCATTTTTTTTCGAATTCCCGTCACTGTCAATCTACTGAATGTCACTATGTACCCTTAATAAAGAGTGATAATAATAGTGTTTATAAAACAGTCATTAAGAAGGTATTTATAATTAGTTTAAAAAATAATTATGTTATATGCGTAAAGATCTTTGCGCTAAGGGTCTATTGGACAGACTACCATTTCCTTTGTGTCAATTCTCTATAATATACTCAATTTATAAAGTGCAATTTGAATTTTAACAAAAAAAGCAATAGTTTTGAAAAAAATAAATGAGCGTTTAAATGGGGGAAGGAATATCAATTTATATGTATATATTTATATATATATGACTGCAATGTACACTACTAGGTAATATACGTAAATGCGTTAATTATTATTTTTATTTAAGCAAACACAAAACATGTTATATAAAATAATACATATAACACAAAAACATAAGTTTATTCATGTTATCATTTTCATAAAAAATGATGTTCATAAATAATTTTATGACATGATAAACGTGCTAATAATAGGTGGTAATATGATCATGTGTTTGTCCGAATTTATCATGTAATTTAACCAGATTGTTTCGCTTCATGAAAAATCAGAATTATGAAATTAATTAATTTTTATTATTTCCTTTTTCTCTTGTCACTTGTGGAAGCACTAAGCGGATGTACACTATACTCTAGTTAGTGATACAGTAAATGTGTTGTTATTCTAATTCCATCAAAATGTATAACATATTTTCAGGACGATTATTTATAATTAAATATGAGATTTAAATATTCTGTTATTAACTTATTAGGTATCATCCTCTTCATTAAAAAAAAAGAATAATTTTCCATACAGCAAATCTATCTCACATGTTTAAAAAATCAGGAACAATTTCTGTCATGTAGAACACAATTTTTTTTATGGAAAAACTTGCCGTCCCGTCCTATCATACATAACGATGGATATCATCTTCAAGTTACGCATGGTTAACCAAAGTAATACACAGTTAACGAAGCATTGTTGACAATTCTAAAGTAACCGATATTTCATTCATTATGTGTTCACTAACATTCTTATTAAATTTTTTAAGAAATGAAACTTAATTTCGTGATAATTGAAATATATACAAATACTCAATTTCTGAGTATTTGTACATATGTTTGACAATAATTATTTATAATTAACAAAAGATTACAGGAAAACATGTTATGAAATTAATTTCTATTTCTGAAGTTGGGAAATAAATGAAGCTGAAAAATATTTTTTCAGTTTATAAATTTAGTTTTAAATGTACACTTAATTCAGAAATAAAATTGCAACTACCATTTGAGGCAATTCTGATAATTTAACAGAAATATTTTGAATAGCAGCGATTATAGGATAATAGAAAGATTAGTTGACTGCATTAAATAATTACAATATTGCTGAGTACACTGACATTTAGTAATTTATCGATTATCCATGATAGGACGGGACGGCAAGTTTTTCCATAAAAAAAATTGTGTTCTACATGATAGAAATTGTTCCTGATTTTTTAAATGTGTGAGATAGATTTGTTGTATGGGAAATTATTCTTTTTTTTAATGAAGAGGATGATACCTAATAAGTTAATAACACAATATTTAAATCTCATATTTAATTATAAATAATCGTCCTGAAAACATGTTATACATTTTGATGGAATAAGAATAACAACACATTTACTGTATCACTAACTAGACAGTATAGTGTACACTATAGTGTACATCCGCTTGGTGCTTCCACAAGTGACAACACAAAAAGGAAATTATAAAAATTAATTAATTTTATAATTTTGATTTTTCATGAAGCGAACCAATCTTGTTATATTATATTATAAATTCGAACAAACACATGATATTACCACCTATTATTAGCACCTTTATCATGTCATAAAATTATTTAAGAACATCATTTTTTATGAAAATGATAACATGAATAAACTTATATTTTTGTATTATATGTATTATTTTATAATTAACGCATTTACGAATATTACCTAGTAGTGTACATTACAGTCATATATATACATATATACATATACATTGTACTTATATACTGTCAATGGATCTTACTATATCAGATACGTATACTTCAATTATCTTTAATTAAATTAACTTTCAAATAAAAGAACATAATTCTTTGTTTTAAAATAATTTATTCCTTCTCTGTTACAGGTGATTCGACGTAATTAAGATGAAAAAGCAACATATGATCAACAGAGTTTACTGTGGTAGCATTGTTTACTACTATAATTATTATTTTTAATGTGTGAAAGGGGTTTCATCCACTGAGTATATAAAATAAGATGTGTAATATATAATGCATTACTGATAAACTAACTACATATATTCTTTTCCTGCTGGAAAAGAATATAAAAAATGTTAGACGTTAATTAATCAAATATAACATAAGGTAATGCATGCAAACAATAAATTAAATTAAAATATTACCCGATTTTAATTAATTAAAAAAAGATTTGAAATTATTTAGTAGTTTACATCTGAAATACAAAATACAATACAAATACATCTGAAATGTAGTATAAAAAGTTAGCTTTTCGTTATAAGTCAAATCCATTAATGTAATTGTATGGGTAATATTATTGCTGGGAATATTATGCTTTAGGTCATATATTTTTTAATTTAAATCTTTGATCATCTACTATCTTAATATATGTTTCCCCATGATATCGTGTATACAAGAAAAAATTGTGCAATTATTATGATAGAATAATTAGCTGTTACAATTGTGACGGCCTGCCGTCAGCCCCAGCTCGCCTGGACACCACTGGAGCTGTGCAAATAAAAAAAGCATAAAACTTACACCCGGTGGTGTTTACAGGAGAGCCAGGCAGAGATGAGAATGGGAGAGAGAGAGAGACAGAGAGAGAGAGAGAGAGAGAGAGAGAGACTACATTCGGAGCAACACACACTGTAGCGGCGCCGCACGAGCCAGAGAGAGAGAGAGAGAAACACGACGCGCGCCACACCGAGAGTGCGGAAGAGAGAGGGAAGCCGCACGAGAGCGAGCAAGAGAAGAGATAGCGGCAACAGCTGAGAGCTCAGCACAGTAAGCGAAGCCACGAGGCGTACGCGCGAGAGCGACGGCCGCCATGTTGGCGAGCGGCGAAAGAGAATGAGTGCGAGAGAAATGACGAGCGACAGAGAATGTACAAATGCGAGCGTAGAGAGTAGAGGCATGCGTCGAGCCTCGTACGTTATTGGTGACGAGGGGAGGGCTGCGGCTCGGTCCACAACACGCACGCAAGCGAAAGACATGTGCAGCGAGAAACATAGTTAGAGAAATGTCAAGCGGAAAAATGTACAGCCAGACACGACAACAGTCAGAAGTATCGAATAGACAAATTCGAATTTCGCACGCGAGGATTATAGATAATTGAGAAGGCGCTATGACGAGTAGGACAAATATTGGATTAACACGTGATATCACGTGGTCAGAAAAGGATAGATAGGGAATGTACGCGTGCGAGAGAGAGGGAAAGAGACGCCGCGGCCGAGAAAACGCCGGGCGCAACAGGTATGGTCAGTATTCAGTGGGCACCCGCATGATCAGGACGTATTCCAGCACGACATCTTACCTCCGCACTTGTTTAGAAAAATCTCCAGTGAATAAGCTGTCGAGATTCGCTCCGCGGATAGTTTTGTGCCGCACGACATTACAGGGCACGAGACTTCGCCAGGACGAGAGGAAGAGCAGTCAGCCAGAGTGTCAGCCAGGTAGACGATAATTTTACTCAAAGTGCGCGTTTCCCCCGCGTCAGCCAGACACAACGGCCAGGGCGTGCTTCTAGAGCACGCATAGACTTTTCGTTTCTTGAATTAATAAATGCCAGGCCATTAAGAGAATAATCTGTGTGTATTTATTTCGCGAGTGACCCGACCTATCCTTTCATTAGTATCCGCGGCCGTGAGAATTGAGTCCGAGCACCGCTGAGCAGCCGGCAAAGCGGTAGATGAACCGGGCGTCCATCAAATTATATTATATATTATTTAAATACGGTTCATCAGGCAGCCCGATAACAGGGTGCGACCACGTTGTGGGGCTCTCGACGGCATTCCCGAGATTACGAAACCACAACTTCACACAATATAAATGAATTACTTAAACATAAAAATCTGAAAAATAAAAGTTAATTTAAACATAAAATAAGTTTATGAAATTTTATATATTCATTGGATGACTTTTGAAAAAATCAAAGATTAAAGCTTACAAAATTTAAAAACTTAAAAATCATCCAATGGATAAACCTGAAAGTTGTCATGGAATCTCTGTGACTAATCTACTTACTGAAAATTTAGTTCTTTTCAATTTCCAGAGAGCACGAAGGGCAATCAGCTTCCAGAATGTGGATTAGCGATACTTTTTTTCAAGGGATGTATACCTTCTGTTATCTAAAAGGAAAAAGAACATATAAGTTGTTAAGCCCATCTCTTAAAAGGATACTATGAAAAATTTGAAGTTGACAGCATTGACTAGTTTTGAATATTCTAATTTTAATACTTTTAAATGTAGATATTTTAAAACTGGTTAATGGCAACAATTTAAAATTTATCATGGTATCTTTTCGACAAATGGGCTTGACAACTCATATACTCATTTTACCTTCTAGATAGCAAAAGGTATACTTCCTTTGAAAAAAGGGCACGCTAATTCATATTTTGAAAGCTGATTGTACTTCTTTCTCTCTTACAATTGAAAAGAACTAATTTTTCAGTTAGTGAATTAGTCAAAGGAATTCCATAACAACTTTCATGTCTATTGGTTGGACGAACTTGGAGTTTCATAATTTTGAAAGCTTTAATCTGATTATTTTAAGCGCCTAATCTTAATAATTAGCAAACATTGTCCTACAGGTAGTACGAACATTTGCGATTGTTATATTTTTTAATTTTTAATTTTGTAATTTTATAATACCTAACCATAATAAATTTTCTGACAGAAACACTTTTTAAACATAAAATTTGATTACACTGGATAAAAGTTGTTAAAGTTCTTATATTTATTGGTCCATTACTAAATGGATACATTTACTGTTCTTGTCAATTGAGTTCATCCAGCATTTTTTATAAATAATTTATTAATACGTAATCATAATAAATGTTGCTGGTTTAAACGTGATAAATGTTCCAGCTATGTTTAGTTTATTATAAATTGCATGAAATACATGCAATTCACCTTGTCTACGAACTTATAATTTTGACTTTCATATAAATACTTACACTGTTGACTTCATGCCTTTAGTGTCTAAATTTTCAGGTAGGTAACAATATGAAAATCACAACTATAAGTTCTTAGATAAAGTTAATTGCATGAATTGTTTTAATATGTTAAAACAAACTTGTGTGCCAAATTTCAGTCCTCTAGCTGTGATAGATATTAAATGAGTGCGAAGAATATAATTGAAATAAGTAATCATCTACTAGTTACGATAGCTACATTTTGAATATTTCGGTCTTCGCCTGATTTAAAGTCTGTTACAGCTAGAAGGCTGAAATTTGGTATAAAAGCTTGTTTTAACATGCTAAAACAATATATGCAATTGAGTTTATCTAAAAACTTATAGTTTTGATTTTTATAGTTATGCATCTGACAATTTAGATCCTAAATCCATGAAATCGATGGAGTAAGTATATCTGTATGAAAATTATCTATATATGAACAGTAATTACATCCATATTAAAACAAATTTGGACTCTAATTAACTGTATCTAAAAACTGATAATTTTGATTTTCATATTGATACTTATAATTATACATTTCAGTATAGACAGTTAAACTAAAACTACCAATGCAATCTCTTTTTCATTTTTTAAGCAGGCATTTGTCTAATGAATAAACATTCTAAAGTTATGAGGTATTCAAAATTAATTAATCCCTATGATTAATTGAACGAAACACGTTAACTTCATAATGATCAAATCTTGTGGCGTAGGTAGCATAATCTTTGAATCAAAATAAGAACACGCTTACTCTGAACTAATTATTATTCTAAACTTAATAATAAATTTTCCTTTGATAAAAATACTTTTCACTTCACCAGCTTGTCACAGGAATTCCAATCGTATATAACCTAACAGTTGCGTATCCTCCCAATAGAAATATATATACAGGGTGTCCAAAAAGTATCGAAACACGCCTATAAAGTTTTCAGAGAACATATTTTTGACCTGGGTCAAGGTCATTTCCGTAGTAACTTTTGACGCTCGATCTAATGGTGACCTTGGATTTGACCGTGGACCTTGCCATCAATGTCATTTCAAGGTCACTATGATTTTTTTAAATGGGAACACCCTATTTTGACATCGGCAATCGAAAGAGCGGAAAATTTTACGTTCAGATATGTATTAAGGTCCAAGGTCAAGGTCACCTGTGAAGGTCGTAGCAAGGTCAAAGGCCCTAAAAACCCACTTTATGAACTAAAACTTTTTTTTGTTACATTTAAATGAATTGTGTATTTTGACCTTAACCGGGCTTTATTAAGTCCTTCATTGTGCCAAACTGAAATTCGATCCAAAACTCCTACTCCGCGACCCCGAAAACCCCCCTAAATAAATTAAAACTTATTTTTTTGATGCATTGAAAAAAATTATTTATTTGAGCCTTAACCGGGCCTCATGAAGTCCTTTATAGTGCTAAACTAAAAACCAACTCAAAATCCGTACTTAGCGACCCTGAAAAGCCCTTGAACAAATTAAGACTCATTTTTTGTTACATTTAAATAAATTGTTTATTTGGGCGTTAACCAGTCTTCATTAAGTTTTTAATAATACCCAATCTAAATGTGAACTCTTAATTAGATCTCAGCGACCCCATAATCGTTTGAATAAACAGAAACATACATATTTTATGGTAATGTTCAAAAAGTTTTAAAACTTAACGCCAACGTTGCAGTACTGAACCAGACCTCTAGATGGCTACATTCGGTAAATCGCGATCTCACACTAAAAAAAGCACCTTAAAAACATAAGTTACCAAGCAAATTATATTGCCCACTTATTTTAAAACTAGAAATGTTTACCTCGAAATCTTAAATAAGTATAGTGGTTGTAAAATCTATTTCTTTAAATTGATATTTAAGTATTCATAGTTTGATCAACAATAAAATCTGTTCATACCTAATTGAAAATGCAACATCTTACGAAAAGAGAAAGGATTACACTTCTCATGATGAGAGGCTGGGGTGCCGCAGTGCAACCTTACCGCACAGTGATTAATGTTTTTAATGAGACTTTTAGAGCTGATAGAACTGGGATTGTCATTTCAACTGCAAGGAACCTTGTTACAAAGTTTGAACAAACCGGCACAATCGACGATAGGCCAAAATCAGGAAAAACAAAGTCAGCAACAAACGATGATACTTCCCTGGATGTTTTGTTATCATTCATTGAGGATCCACATAGTTCCACCCGTAGAATTTCACAACAGCACAATATAAGTAAGTCATCTGTTCATAACATACTAAAATATGCTAACTTTCATCCATTCAAAGTCACACTGATTCACAAACTTAATGAAGATGACTTTGATCGTCGCGTTGAATTTTGTGATGACATGATGACACGTATAGTGCAAAATCCTAACTTCCCATCAAATATTGTTTTTTCAGATGAGGCGACATTTCAACTTGACGGAACCTGCAATAGACACAATTGTAGATATTGGGCAGAAACAAACCCACATTGGGCACGAGAAGATAAATCACAATACCCAGAAAAATTAAACGTATGGGCAGGCATATTCAATAACAGAATCGTAGGTCCGTTTTTTATTGATGGCAACTTAAATGCTGAAAACTATGAAGAAATGCTACGCAATCAAATCGTGCCTGCGATAAGAAGAATAGCAGGAGACAACTTTATGAACACATGGTTCCAACAAGACGGCGCACCAGCTCATTATGCACGTGATGTTCGCAATCTTTTAGATGCAGTGTTTGTTAATCGGTGGATAGGACGAAGGGGCACAATTGAATGGCCAGCCAGATCACCTGATTTGACACCTCTTGATTATTTTTACTGGGGCTATTTAAAAGATCGAGTATACAAAACAAAGCCCACAAATTTAGTCGAGCTACGAGAGAGGATTGAATTAGAATCAGCAAATATTAGTCCTGAAGCGATAGAAAATGTTGTTAATGCTTTTTACCATCGATTAGCTTACTGTCAAGAAGTGAATGGTGAACAATTCGAGCATTTACGCTAAATATTTAAAGTGAGAGGCAAGGGGACTCACGTAAAACAAGCACCCCATCGTGAGAGGCAAGGGGACTTACGTAAAACAAGCACCCCATCGTGAGAGGCAAGGGGACTCACGTTAATCAAGCACCCCAAAGGGAACATTATCCTATTACGTCCACGTCGTTGTTCCTGGGTAACGCTAAACATAGGTCATCTACCTTTCTTCTGACTGCTAATTCTGCAAGAATTCCCTGCAAATACAATTTGACCTTGCTACGACCTTCACAGGTGACCTTGACCTTGGACCTTAATACATATCTGAACGTAAAATTTTCCGCTCTTTCGTTTGCCGATGTCAAAATAGGGTGTTCCCATTTAAACAAATCATAGTGACTTTGAAATGACCTTGATGGCAAGGTCCAAGGTCAAATCCAAGGTCACCATTAGATCGACCGTCAAAAGTTACTACGGAAATGACCTTGACCCAGGTCAAAAATATGTTCTCTGAAAACTTTTTAGGCGTGTTTCGATACTTTTTGGACACCCTGTATATAGAAAATAAAACCCTTTCACTAGCTTGTCACATGGAAAAATAGAAACTTTCCTGCATGAAAAATCATTAAAACTTTACACTTCACTAGCTTGTCATCACAAGAAAATTCTTTCCTTGTATCCTGATAGTTGTATATGCCTTCCAATCTAATAAAACCTGAAAAATAAAAGAGAACATTTTAACAAAGAATCAGTTCACAAATCCTTTATTTGTATTGTATATTTATATAAATCAAAATAAAACTAAATAATTATCTAATTATAAACTATTAGTTTATTATTGCTTTTCGATTGTGTACAAAAGAATTTAACACTGTTTTAAAATATATATTTAGGTTAAATATATTTAACACTGATTTATAATTATTAACAAACGCGCCCCTTGATAAAATTTCTTGCTTATCTATTATCTATACTTTAGCACTGTGTTATATTGTGATCGTTGTCTGCACCACATATCTGTATAAAAATATATATCTATAGCGCTGACGTCACACACGATGACGTATGGCGGAAAACATTTTCTCAGGGAGAAGAATTTTTTTTGACGAGAATTCATGAGCCAGAACTTTCACTTCAGAATAACATTTAATAGAAGCCATTTCACAAAATATGACCCTGATGTGATTTTGCTACTTTTATTACAAGCTTTCATTTGAGTGCTTATATGTCAGAGATAAAGCTGTTAATGCGGCGAAAATCATACGCCTAGTTGCCAACAAGGCCTATGAGATGTATTTAAGGGTCTGGCTAGCGCCCGACGGCGGCGTGTGTACTGAACGAACCTTATATTTGCCATCGTGGCGCTACCGCGCCCCTTGATCCTGAACCACGCTTTCTTGGCATGATGCTTTCACAAAAACAGCTCATGCGAGACTAACTGTAAAAAACTATAAATGCCCTTTATTTATACCGCAGCAGGTTAGTTGCAGCATGCAATTTTGAGAGGCATGATGGATCTAAGACAGCAGACTGCAAAACTGCCAGTAATCAATTTTAATCTCTTGACGTCACAACAACAGCAGAAAACCCACCGTCATGGAAAATTGTTACCTAACAGTATAAGAGCAGTATTTTATGGACAATCAAATTGTGGAAAAACGAACGCTCTCCTATCTCTAATCATTCATCCTAATGGATTGAAATGTGAAAATATTTATGTGTACTCAAAGTCTCTGAACCAGCCAAAATATAAATTTTTGCAAAAACTTTTGGAGCCACTCGATGGTATTGAATACTTTTCGTTTGGCGAACATGATCTTGTCGTATCGCCCGATGAAGCTAAACCAAATTCAATTTTCATATTTGACGATATTGCCTGTGAAAAACAAGACAATGTTAAAGCTTTTTATTGTATGGGTAGACATAAATATGTAGATTGTTTTTATTTGTGTCAATCGTATGCACAAGTACCGAAACATTTAGTGTGTGACAATGTCAACTTGTTGGTAATTTTTCGTGAAGATGATATGAATTTGAAACATGTTTATAATGACCATGTTAACACCGATATTTCATATCAACGTTTTAAGGATATTTTTTCAATATGTTGGAATGATGGTAATCACAGCTTTCTCATTATTGACAAAGATCGTAATATAGATGACGGTCACTACAGAAAAAGCTTTGATCAATTTGTAATAAATATACAGATTATGGAAAAAGTTTAGCATTGTATTGTGAAACTTGAAACTGTCAAGATGACGGATTTTAATCAGCAAACAGCAATTTTACGTGGAGTTGAGAAAGCTCGAAACGCTGTGAAAAGAAAGTATGATACATTAAAATTGCATAATTTGGAAGTGGAAAAAACTTTGAGTGACTCGATCCAGCCAATCGTGAAACCACTGGAAAAGCTTGTTGGTGCCACTGAAAATAGAATAACAAGAAATAAATTTATCGTCTAGTCCAATCATCAAGAAAGAGATGAGAAAAAAGAGCAGAATTAAGAAACTTGTGCGTAGTACTTCAAACAGTGATGATGCTGATGATTATGAAGGTAATGATTTTCATGAATCATCTTTAGAGTTCGCTCTTGAGTATTCCGCAGATGAGCTAGAAAAAACTATTGTAAAAGAAAATGACAAAACAGTTGATGAAAATGTGAAAATGTTGCTTAATGGAGACATAAAATATTTAGATACAGTATACGGAGTGTAGAAAAAGCGAGATGATTCACTATGTAGAATAAAAATTGATGCGTCTCTTCGAGCCAAGTTGTTTATTTTAAAAAACTCACTCACAAAATTTACTCACGAAATTGAAGTCAATAATAGTATAAATTTTCTCGATATCTCTATTTTTCATGATTCAAGTGGTCATATTTTTACGAATTGGTTTCAAAAAAATACAGCGTCATCAAGATACATAAATTTTTTCTCTCACCACCCAAAAAACCAGAAGATAGCAATAATGTACAATTTATTTGATAGGGCGATATTGTTGTCCGATCCGCGGTTTCACTGTGAAAACATCGAAAAAGCGAAAAAAATTCTCATAGCGAATGACTATCCGCCAGATTTTATAGAGAAATTTAGTAAAAAACGGATTGCTCGCAACCTGAGCCTTTCAAGGGCCTCGTTAGAAGGGACATTTGAAAGTAATGCACACTCTCAAAACAATAAATCTAACTCTAGAAAAGAATATGCGGTGTTCCCTTATTATGAAGGGTTTAACGAAAAATTAAAGTCGGTTTTAAAAAGAAATGACATGAGTCTGATTAATAGTGTTACTGATAAGTTCAATCAATTTATTAAACTTGGCAAAGATCCTACTGCTGTGGGAGATACGAGGAATGTTGTATACAAAATCGATTGCTCCGATTGCGAATCTACGTACATCGGAGAAACGTATCGACCGTTAAAAACTAGGCAATACGAACATAAAAGATATATAGAGAAAAGGGATCTTAACTCCCCTCTCGCGGTACATGCATTGGAAACAGGACACAATTTCGATTTTAACAATATTAAAATAATAGATAGAGAACCGTCTATGTTCCGCAGACGGTTCTCAGAAATGCTACACATTCAGTTTTTCGATGGCACACTTAATAGGGCTGAGGATACGTGCCGCCTCAAAGCGAGTTATAAAAATGTTATATCAAACCTAAAAAATAGTCCGAATAAAGTTTAATTGTAAATAATGTGATTGCGGAGGCTCGGTGGCGAGCGGACTGTATCAGGAACTTAGCACGCAGTGAGAGGTGGCATACCGCTTCGCGCTCTCTTCAACTCAGCCAACACATGTTCAATAGTGATTGGCTGGCGAGCCGGAGCGGAACAGCCCAGTGGGAGGTCGGGGAGACCGGGTTGCCGTGGCAACGCTCCGTCCATACTGTATACTATATAGTCATATAGTCATGGCAGGAGCGTTTCTTACGTTGCGGCGCGGGCCCCCCGCTCTGCTACTTGAGTATTAACGTGCCACCTCCAATGTAGTATTCGTTCTTGGTATATGGATGAAGCTCGAGGTATCCGTCGCTGAGGCGGTTTGCATTATAATAACATTTATAAGTATTAGTACATCTAATGTATGTATTGCGGAATATATATTGGCCGTAATTTTGTAGAGACATTAGTTGACGTCTTGCCTCGACCGGTGCCGCATTACCACCTTGGCACCGGGGAATCGTTCTGTAAAAATTCTCGAGTCCTAGGCCGTAAGTTATTATTTAAAAAGATTTGTAATAGTTCTTTTGTAATTTTTGGTTTAAAATTTAAATTTATATTATAGCGCCATATGCGATTAATCCTTTTCTGGTCTGTTTCCTAATAATGTAAAAACACGGAAGTTGTTTTTCTAATTAGGTAAATATGTTTATATGAACAATTTTCAATTTCACTCATTTTAATATTATTATTATAATAAACCTTGTAATTTAAACGTTGTACAGCCACTGAAGAGGGGATAAAATTATCCCGAAACGTTTGGCCTTTTTTAAAATAAACAACTTGGCTCGAAGAGACGCATCAATTTTTATTCTACACTATTCCATCATCGAGCGATAGATTCATTATTAAACATGATTCACTATGGATTGGAGATACTCTAATAACTTTTGAAGCAAATAAAATTATAATCGGTAATAAAGAGTACGCAAAAGCTCCAGAACTGACAGAGGTATTATTTAAGAAGGAACTTAATGCCTCACTAATCACTGACAATGATAAAAAAAAATATGCTATGATTTTAAAGGATACTAATGCTCACAAAAAGTACTATAAAGCAAATGAGAGTGTTCGTGAAACAACGAGTAGAAAATATGTAAATTATATAAGTAAAATTCTAAAGCTTCGTCAAGGTAAAATTGGAACGGGCTTGTACAAAGTCGCTCAAAGATACCCTCATACGGATTACCAGTTCAGTATCAAAATGAGCATTGATGTGTTTGGACGTCAGCTGTTGGTCCAAGCAAAGTCATTGCGAGGACCGCTTGGAGTAGGATTCAAGCTTACTAGTGATGGAAATTTTGATTTAGATAATCGAGTACTGTGTAACGTAGGCAATGCTACTGAACAAACTGATGCTGTAAATTTAAAGTGAGCGAAAAAATTGGTTAAGCATAGAACGGACAAACTTCTTAAAGATTTTCAAGAAATTGAAAGTAACTTGAACGATAAAATTAAAAAAATTGAATCTGATATTGCTAAAATAAACAACATACTATCAGATTTGCAAGAGAAGTCTCGTAGACAAAATGAAGCCAAAATTAGTGGATTAACAGCATAAGCCTGCAAGGCATAATTATCCAGGTCGTTCATTCGTCACTAAAGATGTTGATAAAACTTGGCAGGCGGATCTTGTTGAAATGATTCCATATACCAAGCAGAGTAAAGGTTTTAAATACCTACTCACAGTAATTGATACATTTTCAAAGTACGCTTGGACTGTGCCAGTCAAAGAAAAAACTGGGAAATGTGTAACTGAAGCTATGAAGTCCATACTTTTGCAAAAAAGAGTACCCAAGAATTTACAGACAGATCGAGGAAAAGAATTGTACAATAAAGATTTTGAAAAACTAATGAAAAGTTATAAAATCCACTTGTATTTTACATACAGTAATCTTAAAGTATCAATTTGTGAACGTTTTAATCGCACTTTGAAAAACAAAATGTGGAAATTGTTTAGTCTACAAGGTACATACAAATGGCTAGACAGTTTACAGGATTTAGCTTTACAGTATAATAATAGTCATCATCGAACAATAGGAATGAAGCCTGTAGAAGTGAATAAAGATAAAGTTAATCATATAATGAATCGAGCAAAAAGGTCAAATCTTTTCAAACGAGCTAAATTTAAAATTGGACATCGCGTACATATAAGCAGAATAATTAAGGGTATTTTTGATGAAGGTTATACACACAATTGGTCAACTGAAGTCTTCAAAATAACAAAAGTTTCAAATACAAAACCCTACACCTATCATCTGTAGGATTACCAAAACAAGTTAATAGCTGGAGGATGCTATGAAGAGGAACTTCTCAAGACTAAACATCCTGATGTATACTTAATTGAAAAAAATGGTAATAGAATTTATGTAAAATGGTTAGGTTTCGACAATTCTCACAATAGTTCGATAAATAAAAATGACATGTAAATACAAATAAAGTGCATTTATTTATTTATTTCCTTAATTTTCTTCAATAGTACAGGTGTTATAATAGTATTTGCTTGATCGATTCTTCTCTTGAAACGTGCTCGATCTCGCGCTGCCTGCTCCCACTTTCCACATCGAGCTTCATGATGAGCAAATCTCCAAGTATGTATAATATGAATATTCGGCTCTTCTTTAAATAGTACACACTTTTTACTGAAATTCCATGCATCTAATTTAAACGATGTATAAAAATATTTAGTTTATTTGCAAACTCACCCATCGTTCGTTATTTTATAATAGCCCCAAGCAAGTGTATCAGTGTTATTATCTTGAAGAAATCTCTTATCGTCATAAGGATTAAGTGCAATCTTCTTTTGTCTCACAGTCTCAACCTTGTGAAGCTTCGATCTGATCACATACAGCTTTCGACTCTGAATGCATGCATTTTTTAAGCAATCCAAGTAGTCATTGAGCTCTATAGATTTCTTAACAACTGAAGCCTTGATACCCTTGATTTTTTTCATACAATCCTCATTATTAACACGTGTACTATACATTTTACTTCTCAAACCAATGAATTCTGTGAGAATCTGTCCATTGCACTCATTCTTCATTAGTCCAACAACTTTTTTATTAACACGTGGCATATTAAACATATTGTCTGTAGGATAATCAGATGTATCAAATTTGTCAATATTTTGTTTCACATCTTCATAAAAATCATTGCATTTAATGGCGTATATGAGGCTATCAGTATCTGTATATAATAATTTACAATTATCCTTATACATTTTTCGCATATAGTTGTAATGAAAATAATACATGTGCGTCTTTGAGAGATCGAGAACTGTAAGTCCAATATAAATTGGCTTATTCATTACTATATCCGTTTTATTCATTTGTATTGCTACTAAATTTTCGTTAAATATTGAACTGCTGTGAAAGTTTGGACTTGAAATTTGAGCCTCAACACCATATCTTCCTTCATATTTACTCATAAGCTTTACTGAAACTCTTTTTCTAATATTTTTCATGGTCTTACCAAATACTGCATTATTCATTAACTTGAAAAAATTCTTTTCAAATTTATTTTTCGCAACTGATCTGAGACTGCTGTTTAAATCTGTGTATGATTTTAGCCATTTTGATTGCTTGAATTTTAGAACTCTATGGATCTTGCGAATCTGTAAGCCATTTAAGAGAGCTTGTTTTAAGGCTACCTGGTGGTTTTGCATGTTCAGGACAGAACGGCAAATCATTATGATCGTTATGTATATTTCTGGGATAATCTAAATCAACTTTGAGAATAAAACCGTAGGAATCATTAAGATGAGTACTCCATAAATTAAAATCATTTAAATTTTCAAGCCATTCAAACTCATCGTATGGAAGACTTTGTGAAAGACTATGCACGTACAAATTATTTGCATCTAAATAAATTAGAAACTGATTTTCCTTACTAGCGTCATATTTTTCGAGCATGTACTTGTGATTAGATGATGCATAACGATTTGAGCATTGGCTTAAACCACCTCTGATTCCACACTCTACAAAAAGAACCATGTCAATATCGGTTAAGAGCTTCAATTTTATTCCAGTATGTTTGAGCATTGCATCCCAAGAGAAACCTGGAGTAGTATAATAATAAGCAGGATCGAGACTGTAGACTCCATACTTTGATCTCGAAAATTTTCAAAAACATCAGCTAAAAGTAAGACGTTAGTTTCCATGTAGAGATCTGAGTATTCACCAAGCGTTTTTTCATTAAATGTTTTCCATACACTTTTGGCATGTTCATAATCCTCATCGGATATATGCGAGTCATTGAGCTTACTGAAAAAACCATCTTTTTCAGGTAATTTACACTCTTCTAGTTTTTTCCATGAGTCAATGTACTCGTAGGGTAAAACTCTTTTTCTTGCGAACAAATTAATTTGTTCATTGTTGAGATGATGAAATTCTTTCTTTACAATTTTATAGTCTAGCAGATATGATGCCAGTTTTTCTAATGAAGAAGGCATGAATCGAAAAGAGTCTAAAAATCTAAATTTGATGCTACTGTTTTCTACATGCTTTGTAAAAGAAATATATTTCTCTTTTGTTAGAGGCAATAAATCAATTTGTCCTGGAAAGTGATTTGAGACGTCAGATATGATAAAATGTGCATCGTAACCACTTAAGTTGTGAAACACAACTGGTATTATTTTCGAATCTTGATACTTTAAATTGCATGCATTATGTGCAGGTCCACGATACTTTCCAGTCAGATGGCAGTGGTCACGCACTTTCACATCATCATTTAAATTTTTTTTACAAATGTGGCATATTTTTGAATTACAATACTCTGTTATTCCAGCCTGAGATAAAGTTGACAACGGTAAAGGATTATTATATAAAGAAGTTATTTGTTCTTCTATTTTTTTCAATTCTGCAGCAAACCATTTCGATGCTTCAGGACCTCTATAAAACTTATACGTTGATAAAGAATTATTATAGCTGCATTGAAAACAATATCCTATACTATATATTTCTTGGCTCTGCACTGATTGTGTATTAACGATTTTATCCTGTTATATACGTTTTAATAAACACTCATAGTCTGCGTAGATTGTGAAAGGTAACTTTTCACTGTATCGATGATTTTTAAACTGAATCACATCATTTCCTGGTTCAGGAAGTCTAATTTTACAATTATTTAATACTTTACAATATTCCTCATGTTGCGTCAAACTATCTTCTGTGTAAAAGACATTCAAGCATCTATCACAAACGAATAATTTTCGTTTTTTACTTGTAAAATCTTTGCTAATTAAACGTGAAAGATTTTTTATATATACATAATGTGATTCAGCTTTAAATTTATTATTTTCATCTAAATTATTCTTTTGATTTGTTATTAAAACTTATTTATATGACTATTTTGTTGCAAGATGTTGAATATAAGGGTAAAATATTTTTATTGTCCAATCCAAAAGCATTTATAGAAATAGAACTGTTTTGCTTTTCAAATCGTGGTATCTGCTTCAATGATACTGGAAACTCAATGCCTTTCATATTTAATGTATGCTGATATTGAATGTAATTACTTAATCTATTGGAATGTGTTTTATCATTGGCAGGATATAAAGTAGATAAAATTGCCCATAAAAAGCATTTAGTGTCATTATTTTTCACATTAATACATGCTTTTTTTTCTCTTTGTTATAAATAATGGTAGAGGTATATATGAGCTACCAGTATGCAATGGCTTGAATTTATTTATATTTATCTGTACACTCTCAATAGAATGAAGAGTCCAACCAGAATCACCTTTTTGAAACTCCTTAATATTTGCAAGTAAAGGTTCCGTGATATTGTCTTCAAACCATTTATTTAACTGTGTACCAAATAAAATTTCATGGTTTTCTGTATTAAAATGTTTCATTTCAATACATTCTTCCTCTTTATTTTCTTCGATGTGTGTTTTTTTAAATTTACAAGATAAAACTGTATTAATTTTTCAGGCTTCAATATTTTCTCGCATTATACTTGTTATTTTGCGTGAAAATAATATTGATGAATCTTGTAAAAATTCAACTAGATTGATATGTGCTAAATTAGCTATAGTGGCTGTTCTCATTCTTTTTTTAAATGCACTATCAATATCAATCCAACGAATACGATTGGTTTGATTCTTTCTAGCTTGCAATCCACTACCACTCTTTGTCTGAGTAATGGTTTCAAGTCCCGCATTCATACATTCCGTTTTTGCTATTATGTACAGCATACTTTGCTTCTGCTGTACAGATAAATTTTCACGTTTGAGAACATTCTTTAAAGTTTTTATGCATCGAGTATAATGATTTTTCCATCGTCTTCTTGATGTGAGATCTGGTGATTTACTTAATATTTTTTCAACTTGCTCCAATGATTTAACTAGTTGTTTGCATCTTTCTATTATGTTTTTATTCCTAATAATGAATCGAAAAAATTGAATTACATATACATGATTTAAAATTAAAAAGTAATGCAAAGAGAGAGAGAGAGAGAGAGAGAGAGAGAGAGAGAGAGAGCGCGAGAAAGAACACGTGTACACATCTTTGTGTGCGAGAGAACGCGCATATACATCTATACGTGTGACAGAGAGCGCGTATATATGTCTATGTGAGCGAGAGAGAGAGTGTGTGCCAGGGTGAGAGCGCGCCCGACAGAAAGAACTCCCGCAGAGAAGTGCCTCCCTTCAAAATCGCCTTTTTCATCTCTACCGAGTTGCGTAGCATTTGAGTCGTAGCTGTACAAGGTGCAGGATCGGTCCTTCTCTTTTTTTAGCGTTGCATCGTGAAATTTTTATAAGTATTATTTTCATAAGTAATGTATAATAATAATAATAATAATAATAATAATATTAATTTACTGTTTCAGGAAAAATGAGTGAAAACGATGTTTCACAATATACTCCTCCGGAGATTTCTCTGAATCAACTTAATCAGTGGCTCACATCGAAGAACAACCAGAATTCATTGATTATAGCGAGTTGCCGGAGCGCTACCATCTCAAGCCTGTAGTCCAGCGTTCTGTCAACTACTGGGCTGCAATTGTATGTGAGCCGGAAGAAATGGAATTGTTCGATTCAGTGTCGCCACAACAAGAACAACAACAACAACAACAACAACAACAACAACAACAACAACAGCAACAACGGCAACAACAACAGCAAAAAAATATGCCGGATAGTCCAGCATCACCACCGCTACATCGAGTACATGTAGTGATTCGGAAACCTGCTCCAGCGTATCCATTAAGTCCAGAATCGCCATGACTTGTGTAAAATTATTCAGTTTCATTCTTTTTTAATTTAATAATAATAATAATAATGTAATAATAAGAATTTTCAATAATTTATCTAGTATAATAGTATAGGAATATGGAATGTAACGATTATGGGAAAAATATATAAATAATCATTTTCAATACATACATTTTATTTTATAATTATTTATTAACCTATGAAAAATACATTAAAATTTATTCCTTTACATTTTTCTAACGTTTTTGATATTTTTCCTTTTTTTTAATGCAACTTTTGGCGTTTTTTTAAGTTTACATTCAATATTTTTTTTAGTTTTCAACTTATTTTTTTATTATCTTTACTTATTAATTTTATTAATTTCTCAAAATTTTCATTTAATATAGCTAGTTGTTCGTTATTAAAGTCACACATGTGACACATACTGATTTTTGAATTTTTAATATCTCTATCCGTCTCTACACGTTCGTCATTATTACTATTAACACTAGACTGTTCATCACTTTTCTGCAGCTCCTCCGAATGCTGCATCTTTTAAGAAATATTATAAAAGTCAATGTCATGCAAATAATCATACACACACACACACGCGCGCGCGCGCGCGCACAGACTTGCAAATAATACTTGAAACATGATGCGTTTTCACTCGCATGCACTCACGCTATCACTAAATAATATCACACGCGCACAGATACAATTTTATTCTACTATGCAAATAATATGAAGTATTGTATTACTTACGATATTATTGGCCATGATGACACTGCAACTTTGTTGAACTATATAACCATGTTACTGGAACTGTATTACTTGAAAGTATATATTCAGGGCAAGTTAGCATTTTTGCATTAAGTTTCTTCTAACTTTACTTTTATAACTGAAATATGTTATTGGTAACTTACTCAAAATGACCCTAAAGTCTCGACTTCGGGCCAGGTCGGGAACATTGTTATTATTGCAAAAAGAATTCCGAAAATGCACTTTTTTTCTAGTTTTTCGCGAATAACTTTTTTGTATCTCATTTGACGTAAAAAAAGATAGAGATGAAAGTTGTTCAGAATTGAATTTCATATAACATACATGTATTCCCGATCGCAAAATTAATTTTTTTAGTCGTTAAATTGTTAAACGAAAAAAAAAATTTTAAATTTCGTATTGCCACAGATTTTATAACAAATTATATTTTTCATTGAATAAGTACTCAATGATGAGTTATAGCATGAACAATGTAAAAATCATTATCCGATCTGTATATCTCAAAATGGCGTCTCATTGCAAAATTATTTATCTCAAAATTTCAAATTCATCTCCAAATTGCCCATGGAGCGATAACTTGATCCAAGTGCGTTTAATCAACAACTTATGAAGTACTTAATAAATGCTAAAATGAACTTTTTTAAAAATTAATATTTAGCATTTTTAACAACAAATAATTTTTATTTTCGTCAATTTTAATGTTAGAGAAACGCAATAAAATGCATCTTAAAGTACGTAAAAAACCTTGAATTTTCATATAAATTTTGTTGAGATCCGACCAATAGGAGCCGATGAACAATTGGAAATCTGCGCGCGCGGCCGAGCGGCTCCTTCGGCCGGGAGGCGCGGTGGTGGGAGGAACGCCGCGCGGTGGCGGACAGTATTCGTACACGTTATTTGTAATTCGATTATCTCGGTAACTAAGGCTGCTATTGGAATGAATTTTCTTTTCATTCAACCTGTTTTTTCTCTGCTTTAACGTTATACTAATTTAATTTTTACAGGTGTAATGCAAATACCCCCAATTGACAATTTTTCTGAAAAAAAATCCTTTTTAGCTATGTACATAACTTTTATATACATATATTGCACTACTAAATATGTTCATACTGAATATTAATATCTGTATTATGATAGCACTGCAATTCATCTATATAAAGGTTGTGTACATAGCTAAGAAAGGTTTTTTTTCAGAAAAATTGTCAATTGGGGGTATTTGCATTATACCTGTAAAAATTAAATTAGTATAACGTTAAAGCTGAGAAAAAAACACGTTGAATGAAAACGAAATGTATTGCAATAGCAGCCTTAGTTACCGAGATAATCGAATTACAACTAACGTGTACGAATACTGTCCACCGCCGCGCGGTGTTCCCCCCACCACCGCGCCTCCCGGCCGGAGGAGCCGCTCGGCCGCGCGCGCAGATTTCCAATTGTTCATCGGTCATTTTAGACAAACTGAGCTATCTACAACAATCGGGAAAAATGCTATCATTTAAAGTATTATTTCAGTAAGCACTGTACCAAATTTCATCGAAAAATATTAAGTAGTTTCGGCGTGATCGTCCATTGAAAAAATTTTCGTATCTCAGCTCCTATTGGTCGGATCTCAACAAAATTTATACGAAAATTCATGGTTTTTTACGTACTTCAAGATGCATTTTACTGCGTTTCTCTAACCTTAAAATTGGCGAAAATAAAAATTATTTGTTGTTAAAAATGTTGTTAAATATTAATTTTTAAAAAAGTTCTTTTTAGCATTTATTAAGTACTTCATAAGCTGTTGATTAAACGCACTTGGATAAAGTTATCGCTCCATGGGCAATTTGGAGATGAATTAGAAATTTTGAGATAAATAATTTTGCAATGAGACGCCATTTTGAGATATCCAGATCGGACAATGATTTTTACATTGTTCGTACTATAACTCATCATTGAATACTTATTCAATGAAAAATATAATTTTTTATAAAATCTGTGGCAATATGAAATTTAAAAAAAATTTTTTTTTCGTTTAACAATTTAACGACTAAAAAAATTAATTTTGCGGTCTAGAATACATGTATGTTATATGAAATTCAATTCTGAACAACTTTCATCTCTATCTTTTTTTACGTGAAATGAGTTACAAAAAGGTTATTCGCGAAAAACTAAAAAAAAGTGCATTTTCGGAATTCTTTTTGCAATAATAACAATGTTCCCGACCTGGCCCGAAGTCGAGCCTTTGGATCATTTTGAATAAGTTACCAATAACATATTTCAATCATAAAAGTAAAGTTAGAAGAAACTTAATAATATTCCACTTTTGAACTCCCCGACGCCTGGACTAATAGCACTTTGCACTTGTATGTAAACACGATGTGTCCTCGTGGATAGTCTCACCTCAAATGACTATTTTCTCAAAAACTGAGAAAAAAAATTTGGCGCTCTCTCTCTCCCCCCCTCTCCCTCTCTCTCTCTCTCTCTCTCTCTCTCTCTCTCTCTCTCTCTCTCTGAGTAGTTTAGAATTGGGGGATGGATGTAGAAAGATTTTAAATGAAATTTATGATACCTGTCTTGATCTGATTAGTATTACCAAATTGTTATTTCTAGCGACTGCACCTATCTGCTTGGTTTGATGGGTAGCGTGATAATGAGAGAAGACCACTCCGGCCCTTTCGTTTTTTGTTTCGAGATGCTATCTTGCTTTTATTGGAGGGCTTACTGCTGTGTAAACTCTACGTGAAAAAAGTGTGCTTCGTATACGTTTCACGTACTTGAGATATATATATATATAAATATATAAATCGGGTATTTTGAATGCATCCCTATAATAAACTACCCTTCGCTAGCGCATTCAAAATTCCACTTTTGGCATTCAATATTCCATATTTAAAAATAACCCTATACTACCCCTACTTTCGGCGCATTCAAAATATCCGATTTATATATTTATATATATATATATATATATATATCTTGTACGGAACTGTGTTTAGACAGTGTTTAGACAGGAAGGGACGTGCTACTTGCGTATCCTTACGCTTGCTGTACCACGACGTGGATAGCATGAGCATCGATGAGTTTTATGTACAGGCATGCTGCGAGGGAAAGCATTGCTTAGCTCTACCGTGTCATGCTTTGAGATGCTTTGATATCTGCGGCTGTGTCTTACATGCATAGAGCAGAAAACCAATGCTTTTCTGATTTTCAGGAGAATTCGAGTTTTCAGCATTGCCATGCTGCGAGGAAAAGCATTGCCGTGTATAAGTTTTAGTATAGACGTGCTATGAGAAAAAGCATTGCTGTATATTAGCTTTAGTATAGGCGTGCTACGAGGAAAAGCGTTGCTGTGTATTAGCTTTAGTATAGGTGTGCTACGAGAAAAAGCGTTGCTGTGTATAAGCTTTAGTATAGGCGTGCTACGAGGAAAAGCGTTGCAATGTGTCCCGTGAAACAGAGAGATCATCGAAAAGCGTTTCTCGAGCCCACTGTATACTACAGGGTGAGAATATATATAAGCATCGCTCTAACCCATGTTAAGTCGCTCGTTTTTAAATTTGTAGTGTTGGAGGAGTATTCAACAGCCTGTAAGTATATACTTTCTCCATTACTTTATAACGTATATTGCACATAAAATTTATTGTGAATTTTTTTTTAGAAAAAATGGATATTCTTTTAGATATTGAAGGTTTCCACGGTGTTAACCGTGAATTTATTTTTAAAGAATTGGCTTATGTGGATGCGAACGAGCCATTAGCTTGTGCCCAGCTAGCGACATTTCAACCACCTTACTCTTGGGAAGAGTTACCCCGCCACATCAAAGCGACTAATCTGTGGCTGAAGTATTCGTTTCATGGATTGAATTGGAACGCAGGAGAATTGACGTATGACAAGTTACCCGAAACTCTTGTTGGTGTATTAGAGTCTATGCCGTCACGTTTCATCGTCATATGGGTAAAGGGTGAGCAAAAGAAGAACTGAATTCAACCGTATTTCCCACCGAATATATGGATTGAGAATTTGGAGCATTTGGCTGCCCATCGCTCAAAACACCAGGCTTCTGCTCCCCCACCGTCTGCGAGAACCACCTGCCAGGCTGTAACAAAAATTGTGCTCTTCAAAATATCACGGCAATTCGGAAGTGGCTGTTGGCTGTGAGAGAGGAAGACTATTCATCACACGGCGATTCAACGGACTCTGCCATTGAGGAAGATAACGTGAGTATTTAATTTCTTTTTATACATATATATGTACACACACACATACACACGCACATGCACACATACACATACACACATACACACATACACACATACACACACATACATACACACACACATACACACACACACGCACACGCACATATATACACACACACTCTGGCTCTCTCCTCTCTCGCGCGCTCTCTTCTCTCTCTCGCTTTCTCCTCTCTCGTGCGCTCTCTTCTCTCTCTCTCTCATTCTCTCCTCACGCGCTCTCCTCTCTTGCTCTCTCCTCTCTGGCACACTCTCTTCTATCTGTCGCGCGCTCTCTCCTCTCTCGCTCGCGCTCTCTCTTTCGTTCTCGCGCGCTCTCTCCCTCGCTCTTTCTTATCCTCTCCCGCTATTCCTCGCACCACGGTTTCTTTTCTCTCTTTCACGCACACACACACACACACACACGTAAACATATACACATGCATTCACTTATTTATTTTTTACAAATTTTCTTTTTCAGAATGGAGTCAATCAATGCTGTGGCGAGAACCTCATCCTTCTTACCGACCAAAAAAATGAGGGAGTTGGAAGTGGGTAAGCAGTACAAGTTGACTGCTCTCAAGAAAGTTCAAACAAAATATGGGTTGAAAATTGTTGCTGTATTGGACAGCAACTTTGACCTGTTCCTTCCAACGCGTGTAAGCGCATTAATGATAAAGGATTCTAACATCTATAAAAACCTGGAGGAGGAAATTCAAACTCGAGATGTTCATCTCAAGTATTTGGGTAATGACCTAATTGAGTTTATTTAGATAAATGTTTTATGAAGAAATGTACAAAACTGCTATACTTTATATACTTGAAACATTTTTAAATACTTAAAATGTATGTGCCCTATAGTAATTGAAAACAAAACATATGATCAAATAATTCAGAACATTAATTAGGGATTAAATTAATTAAGGATTTTTGAATTAAAACTTTTGGTCTATAGTCATAGTAGTCCGGGAGCCCTGGCAATTTGTCGTGCACTTTCTTCAAAAGATTTTTTGACAGTCAAAATTTGTTTGTGGTAACCTACTGAAAGTAACCCTAAATTCTCGACTTCGGACCTGATCGGGAACATTGTTATTATTGCAAAATAAACTTCAAAAAAGCACTTTTTTTTAGTTTTCCGCGAATAACGTTTTTGTAACGCATTTTATGCAAAAAAGGTTGAGAGGAAAGTTGTTTAGAATTGAATTTCCAATCAGACACAAGTATTCCCGAATGCAAACTTAACTTTTTTCATCGCTAAATTGTTAAACAAATAAAAACTTTTTCCAAATTTTCACATTGCCTCAGTTTTTTCAAAAAAAAAGATCTTTTTCGTCGGATAAGCTCTCAATGATGACTTTTAGTACAAACAATCTAAAAATCGTTGCCCGATCCGTATATCTCAAAATGGCGTCCTATTGCAAAAATATTTACCCGAAAATTTCAAATTCATTTCAAATTTGCCCATGGAACGATAAACGGATCCAACTGCACTTAATCGATAGCTTTTGACGTACGTAATAAATGCTAAACGGGAATTTTCTTAAAATTAATATTTAACAACATTTTTAGCAATCAATAGTTTTTATTTTCGCCAATTTTTAAGTTAGAGAAACGCGGTAAAATGCATTTTAAAGTACTTAAAAAACCATGAATTTTCGTAAAAAATTCGTCAAGATTTGACCAATAGGAGCCGAGATACGAAATTTTTTTCAACCGACGATTACACCGAAACTATTTAATACTTTTTAATGAATTTTCACACAATGCTTGTTCAAATGATGCTCTAGATGATAGCATTTTTCTTGATAGTTGTAATGGACTTAATTCTTGTAAAAGGACCGATGAACGGATGCGAGATCAGCGCGCGCGGCCGCGCGACTGCTCCGGCCAGGCGGCGCGGTGGTGGGGGGGACCGCCGCTGCGGCTTTCGTGAACCTTAGATAAAAATTGATTTTCTCGGCAACCAAAGGTCCTACGGTAATGCTTTTTTTTTATTTTATGTGTTTTTGCCTCAACTTTCACGTCGTGTCGATGAAATTTACATGAGTGCAATGCAAATACCCGAAAATTACGTTTTTTAGATGTAAATTTAATTTCTCGGCAACCAAAGGTCCTACGTCAATGCTTTTTTTTTATTTTATGTGTTTTTGCCTCAATTTTCACGTCATGTTAATTAAATTTTTATAAGTGCCATACAAACACAAGAAAATTTCATGTTTTCTGTTATATGCAGTACTACATAATGTATTCATATTTTGTATATATAAGAGTGTATATTAATTTTAAAAGCTCAGTACAAGGATAGTGTTTGCTTACGATTTCTGCATTAAACCAAATTAAGGAATTAATGTGGATAAGATGTTTTTCAACTATAAGTTATCGCTTCCCGTTATGTAAAACTTTTTAAACTAGCATTGACATAGTAGGACCTTTGGTTGCCGAGAAAATCAATTTGTATCTAAGGTTCACGAAAGCCGCAGCGGCGGTCCCCCCCACCACCGCGCCGCCCGGCCGGAGCAGTCGCGCGGCCGCGCGCGCTGATCTCGCATCCGTTCATCGGTCCTTTTACAAGAATTAAGTCCATTACAACTATCAAGAAAAATGCTATCATCTAGAGCATCATTTGAACAAGCATTGTGTGAAAATTCATTAAAAAGTATTAAATAGTTTCGGTGTAATCGTCGGTTGAAAAAAATTTCGTATCTCGGCTTCTATTAGTCGAATCTTGACGAATTTTTTACGAAAATTCATGGTTTTTTAAGTATTTTAAAATGCATTTTACCGCGTTTCTCTAACTTAAAAATTGGCGAAAATAAAAACTATTTATTGCTAAAAATGTTGTTAAATCTTAATTTTAAGAAAATTCCCGTTTAGCATTTATTACGTACGTCAAAAGCTATCGATTAAGCGCAGTTGGATCCGTTTATCGTTCCATGGGCAAATTTGATATGAATTTGAAATTTTCGGGTAAATAATTTTGCAATAGGACGCCATTTTGAGATATACGGATCGGGGCAACGATTTTTAGATTGTTTGTACTAAAAGTCATCATTGAGAGCTTATCCGACGAAAAAGATCTTTTTTTTTTTTGAAAAAACTGAGGCAATGTGAAAATTTGGAAAAAGTTTTTATTTGTTTAACAATTTAGCGATGAAAAAAGTTAATTTTGCATTCGGGAATACTTGTGTCTGATTGGAAATTCAATTCTAAACAACTTTCCTCTCTACCTTTTTTTGCATAAAATGCGTTACAAAAACGTTATTCGCGGAAAACTAAAAAAAAGTGCTTTTTTGAAGTTTATTTTGCAATAATAACAATGTTCCCGATCAGGTCCGAAGTCGAGAATTTAGGGTTACTTTCAGTAGGTTACCACAAACAAATTTTGACTGTCAAAAAATCTTTTGAAGAAAGTGCACGATATCCCACTATTGAACTCCCTGACTCCCTGACTAATAGGTGATTATTATACTTACATTTGTCTTTTATAACCTTACATTGTGGATTTGATGGGTATAGTCTAGTCGTTTAACATTACTTTATAAATCTATATCTTAATGCACATTGAGCTTATTATATAATTTAAGGGGTTATGCCTGAGTTAAACCTGAAAAAAATAAATAATCAGTTAATAGGCAATAAAAAATTATACATAAGTAGTATCATAAAAAATCTTTTTGGTAGTTCAAATATACATATTTATTGTAATTTTGCATATTTTTAGAATATGATATATCTATACTTACTGCTTAAACAATCCTATGTGTGAAGCACTAAATTTCAGTACTTTTTCACCTTTACCGCATGATTTATCATCATCCGGGTGATGAATCCAAGCCAAACTGGATGGAATTTCTTCTAAATATGCCTCTCCTCAGCATGAGCGGAAGACTTTTCTGAAAAATACAAATTTTCAATAATTAGTAACAAATAAGTTATAATATAAGTAATTACATAACATTCACTTTTAACTTATCTTGGCCAATTTGGCTCCGCTTAGGCTGTGAAGAAGGGTTTCCTGGAGCTGTATAAAAAATTTCAGCCTAATTGGAGTTATGGATCCTGAGAAATCCTGCGGTAACTGACCTAAAATCATAAAAATTCAAAATTTGAGAAAACAGCATTTAAAGTTTTACGTAACATTCAATTATATAAAATGTACTTACAATTTTTTTCCACACCTGGACCTTTTTTAAATGAATAATAGGGATGTCCTGGTCATCTTTGTACGGTTTGGGCATGATCCAAAAATTGTACTCGTGTCCAGTCCTCTGAAAAAGGCAAAATGAAAAATTAAAATAAAAAGTAATTTTTCTCATTTTCAAACATTTTTATAATTAACCTATAAAAATGTTTTTATTGTTAAAAAATAAGTTTATATACTTACATCTTATGAAAAAAGAGCAGCACTACCATTGTGTACCAAGATTCAGGTTAGAAAAAATCCAGATGAGCCTGATGGTAAGGATGCAGAAAGCAAGCAGACAGCTCTAATCAGCTGTTTAGCTTGCATTCTGTGACCTACATTCCATTCAGCTACAGACTGCTACAAAGCTGAAGCTGTTTGTGTATGTCAAAAGTGTTTGAATTTAAAATTTAAAAAACAATAAAAAAAGATGAAAAAAAAACATGAAAAAAAAATGAGAAGAAAGGAAAAAATTGTGATTTTGTTTCGAGTGTTTTGGAGTGAAATGCATTTATGTTTATATGTGAGGTTGTGTATGGGGTGAGTTTTTTTGTGTAATGTGTAGATGCATTCAATATGCTCCAGCTCTGTAGAAGTCTTCATCCTGATGGCTTCTTCTCCTTCTGGCTTGACGTGCTTCTAGGGTGGACTCCAACTCTCGTTTGCTGGACAATTGAAGCCTCTCCTCATCTTGAGTCTTGGCCCAGTTGACTGCAGAGGATCCTGGTGCAAGGCCAAATTTCTTCATGACCTCAAGCATTCCTGCTTTGCCGTCATTGAAGATGGTGACTGCAATATAAACACCAATTTCAAGGACTATCAGACCACTGAAACTGTGCTTGGGGATGAGTTTCCAAATCGGGTGATTGAAACTTTCATTGGAGTTTTGCGTGAAACCTCCAATGCATCTCTCAAGCAAGTCCAGTTTCGTCAAGTCTTGATAAATGGGTTCAATTGCATCCATGACAGCAGCAGGAATGCTATCCCCATGATGAAATTTCTTCAAGTTGTTGTTTGCCTTGGCTTTCTGCCACTTACACCAAGATTTGGATCCCTGTGGACAAAGGTGGTGAGTAGGGTGTTCATCTGTTGATTTTTTATGATGAAATGTTGCCCGATAGCGTTGGACATTTCCTCAACAGAATTACTATGGCCTCTGATGGCATTGCCATAGTACTTCGTCAACTGATCAATCCTTTGAGCAGTTAGACGGTTTCTTCCACCGATGCTCAAGCCATCTGAGAGCTTCTGTCCAGCCAAGCTTTTCTTCAAGTTTCGGAGTCTCGTTCCCATCCTCTTCTGAACGTGTCCCACACATTCTTTCTTGTTGATGGTAAAATCTTCATAGGGCTTGGCATCGGAAAGTGCCTTGAAGACCCTGGAATCTCCGTCTCCAATGTAATTTCTATATCTGACCCCATGAATGGACTCCGATCTCTTGAACATCTCGACTACACCATCCACTTCCATCTTGCCAGAGCTTCCTTCGTGATTGGCAGAACATTTTCCTTGGTGGGCTTCATACCATTCCTCGTACTCTGTTGTATCCTCTTTTGGGTGCTTTTCACAAGCCAGGCAAAACGATTGCTTTGGAGCAACATCGATCACCTTTCCATTGGCATGGCGTATCAATGTTGAAACACCTTGTAGGGAAGAGTGGCCTCGTTTCCTCCAACTACCATCGCCTGATACTGTTTCGTGGTCATCTTCTTGATCTATACCACTGCAATCTTCCTGCATAGCTGCTCGCATCGACTTCTGAGCTATACTTTTGCTTGCATCGTTCAAGTCTTGATTGATTTTATCAAAATTACTATGGGAGATTGGAGTAGAAAAATCCATTACTCCGCATAAAGTGCTCAAACCAGCATGTCCATGACCAAGACTTCTCATGGCTAGAACTGCTCGTCTGTTCACTTCGTAAGCATTACTCTGTTTCCCTATTTTTCTGCAGGAGTCGATGAAAGCAACTGCATTACATGAAGTACAGGTGATGGATAGTTTGCTACCAAGACCTCGTACATCAAGTTCTGCAAATCTAACGCATCCACCACAAGCTTTACAGGCCAGAAATTGCTGTAATCCTGGCAGAAGCAATGAAATGTCGAAAATTCTATTTTGAACCGCACTAGGTTCTGAATATTTAGATTTTAATTTTTGCCTAGACCTAGACACAGTAATTTCTGGCTGTGTAAATGGTACTGAAGTACCTGGTAGAGCTTGTGCAGCAGGTCTTGGACTCCGTGCCCTGGATGTTGAAGGTGGATGCGTATCAGGCGTAGGTCCTGAAGTGGTTGCTGTAGCTCGTCCTGGTTGTAAAGATGTTGGTCCTGATCCTGATCCTGATCCTGAAACTTCCTTTTGTTGTTTGCGTTGAAAAACATGAGCTCTTCTCTTTCTTCTTCCAAATCTTCCTTTTTTATCTGATAATCCTGGTACTCTGTTTCTCTTGTCTGGATTCATTTTGAACACCACTTTACACTTTTACCTGTACTTTTTTGCTATCAATATTATAAAATTAATTATTTAATAATATTGAGCAAAGCAGAAAAAAGTATACATTCAAAGCAAGTGGTATTGCTACTGAACTGTATGGTAAAACAGATATCTAGACGAATAACCTTTTCGAACAAGCATCATACCGCCCGGTCGGTAAGCGCGAAATTCAAAATTCGCGATATTCAAAACTTTATTTGTTAGTGAATACTTGTGCCATTTTGATGTTTTACAAAGCGCGATATATAAGCACATGTTTTTTTTTATAAATGTTCAATATAAATAAACAAAAAAGAGTAAATACAAGAATTTTTTAATATTTTAATTTTTTATTATCAATATCTTTTTAACATTATTTATTGCAAAATAAATATTTTCATTGTATTTTACATACAAATATCATATATATATCATATATTAGAAGCGTTAAAAGTGCGAAAAAATCATGTTCACTTATATAGCATTAAAAAATAAAAACGCGGAAATTACAGTTTTTTTAAAAAAAAGCTATTTGCATGCTTTCCGTTTTTGGTCCGTAGCTTTGAGCCAAATTTTTTTTGGACAAAAGGGACTTCAGCATCGTATTCTACGGACAATTTCCTATAAAAAAAGTCAATAAAAAAACATCGATTTTTTCAAGATTCTAACTCAGGCATAACCCCTTAAGTCATATATTCTCTTTTAACATTTAAGAAGCTATTCATTGAAGAAAATATTGCGCTTTCGTACAGTTGTGTTTGACATTTTTATACATCTATCGGCACGTCTTCTCATTCGTAACGTGGATTGTAAATTATAAGTACTTAATTTTAAATTTATCATCAATTCTGTGGGTCATGTTTGTAAGGATTTTGTATTAGTTTTAAGGATTTCATTAGCCCTACTCCTTTCTCATTTACACCCATCTTATGAATAAAAAATAAAATTTATAAAAAAATGAATCTTATATACCACCCCTCCTTAGTATATTGTAGATAAAACAATGAGGCACGGGACTTGCTGTGGGACTTAATAAAACAGGGCTGTGGGGCAGGGTGATAAAACAGGGCGCAGCGATAAAAGAGGGCAGGGCTGGGGCATAAAACAGTGCATGGGGCTGGGGGATGTTGGTAAAACAGTAGACCTGAGCGGAGGAATCTACCTTACCGACGGTCGGTATTTGGTGTCCCAGAACCCGCCCTGGTATAGTAGCCGCCCAGCCCCTACTACTATATATATATTGCAAGGTGCTAGTCTTGCATTGGTGCAGAATCGAAAAATTCTTCAAGACGGCTACGGCCCTGACGCATGCCCGGTATAAACCCGCGACCTTGTGTCGCCCCTGTCCTGTTGTGGCCGCAACCTCGCGCGCTCGCGAATGTATCAACACACCGCACGTGCGTTGACCATTGGGCGCAACCATAATAAATACTCAAACATTATGTGTACTTGTACGTCGAGGCGTCGCTTTTAAAATCATGCTATATATCTCACGACGCGTTCTACTACGGAGGTAAATAGAACAATTACTCCTGCGCAGACTGACTCCTTTCTAGCCGCCGAATTTTCTCAGGCCGAGGAGATCAGTTGCAATATGAGTCCGAACAGTTGACTAAGGAACGGAAAAAGGACAGTACCTATTGGATTTAACGGATGCTGAGTGCGACAATAGCAGAACTGAACGAGAGAGAGGTAGAGAGAGAGATAGCAAAGAGAGGCTAGAGCAACAGCAGCAGTGCAGTCCGGACAAGAGGAACCTCGGACTACGACATCTTCGTTGCAAATACGCGTTCTTTATTTTACATCGCTTGCTACATATCCAGCGACTGACGTCGTACGCCACTATGTCAGTTGCATCCAGCTCCCTCACATCTTACCTCTAAGTATTTCGGTATTCTATTTTATCTTAAAAAAAATAAATATTAAATATTATTAAATATTATTATTAAATATTATTTTCATGATATCTTGTATCCTATCGAGAGTACAGAGTACCATATAATATTATAGTCTTTGATGAAGCAGCTCAGTTGTGAATTACCACAACTGAGTATATTGATGCGGTCGTGTTACATAAGTTGCTCATTATGGCCAGGAAACGACCCGCGAATGTTCCTTTTGATGTGAATAACATCTTTACGCACGTTCTAGAGCTTGAGTTGGTATGGCGGGTCTACATGAAAATTTGGAGGGGAAGGTGAAACCCAGAATTTGGCGAGACTACCAATGCACTCTCTATGCAACTGACTTACAATGAGACCTAATTTCTTGTATACTGTGTGCGTAGGTAGGGAACTTCTCGCCCCCCACTCCCAGGCCTTGAACGCAGCGTACTACGTGTTGTAGCTTAAACAGCGTTCACGGCTTTCCCTATGAGTGTGTATGTGTGTGTATGTGTGTGTATGCATGTGTTTGTATGTCTATTCCCTTTGCCTCTGTACTTTGCGAGTGTACTTATATATAAAAACAATTAGCTATTATAACTATTATATATACAGATGTATATAGATATACATCCTGGTTAAGAAACTCCAAGTTGTTTGCTGCTTTTCTTTCTGTTATAGTGCATTTAGTTTTGGTGTAGGGTAGCGTGAATTTATTGTATTTTCGCAGACCCAAGCGATGCACTATCAGTTAGTTTGGCATCGATGAGTAAACAGTGTAAATATTATAGAAACGTATTTATTTACTCCGGTATAACGTTACATATAAACAAACGTGGATTTAATGCGTAGAAGATATTGTAAAACCATACATCGTCGCTTCCAATAAAGATTAGCAACTTCAAAATAGACCTAAATTCAATGCTATATATTGAATATCAGCAAGTAATATAAACAAATCTAAACTTAGATAAATTTGTACTTTCATCCGCCTACAAAATTTACCATACGTTTGAGTAGCTTCAATTTATTGTAACACTCTAACCATTGAAAATTGACCTTTTAGAACTTTTTTAGTCTGCGCTGGAAGCGACGATATAATCTTTCATAATTATTTTCTTACATCCGTGCCTCAATTTACCATTGCCAATACACAAATCAGCTGCTTTGTGTATCGGTGAACATGGTGGATATATTGATCTCGTATTTACTTCATCCAGCAAAGCAACTTCCACGCATATGAACGCTATATTAAGCATGTATATTTGTTATTCACATTTGCCGTGTGTGCGTGCCATACACCATTAACTAACACAGCGTTAAGCGGGAACGACCGCGAGTGAACGCGTTAGATTACGGCACCCTCAATGTTGAGATGACATGCACGTGTCCGGTGACCGGTCAAATTTATTATTTTAAATTCAATGATATCTTGAGTATATTATTTTCAAAGCAAATTCTTCGTAATAGCTCTATACACACAAGTGTCGTTAGACACCAATATTTTATCAAATATATATATTATATCAAATATTATATGAAAGATTTTAGATAAAATGGTTTTAAACTTCAACTTTTTTATTTACGTATATCACTCCTTTATTATTTCTTAATTCGGTCTTTTCTTATAGCTCTAACTCACTCCACATCTGAAGTTTGAATATTGTTGCATAAAAAATAAATCTGATTAATTTATAATTCTACCTCATACGTAATTTTTGAATAATTTCAGATTCAGTCCTTACGAATGGGAAAGTTCCAGGAATAGTAGTAATGAAACATCAACATCGGAAAATGATTATACGCTCTTAAATTCTTTGTGGTTTACTATTGGTTCTCTTATGCAACAGGGATCTGATATTGCTCCGAGGTGACTAAATTATAATAATTTTTATCTTAATTTTAATATGTATATTATTTTGATGTATCAAAATTATTTTAAAATGCGAAACATCTTGTGCTAAGTTTAGCATGTTCTGGATTATATTAGTATAGACTATATTAATTTTGCTAAGCCCTCGTATATTATCTTGTCCGCATACACAACCATGGATCCGATATCAGCTCTTATCGCCACTTTGTTAGATTTTTTGTTCACTATGCGCATTTAAAATGGTTCGATGTATTATGTGGTCAATTTACATTTTATGAGTTCCTCGCATAGAAATAACATTCAGCCTTCACGGAAGTGTTTTAAATTTAAAAAGCGATAGTAGTAGTATTTGAAGCGGTACTGTGATTGCACTGAATTAATGGCTGCAATACTTTATTGTTTCTAAGTGCTGATTGTAAGTTATGGCTTCGTTCATGCACGGAAAGCGTAATAGCGTACGGGGCTTTATATTGTATTATATTTTTTTATTGTATTTTTTAACCATATTTTTTAACCATAAGTTATTCGATTTATGTATCTTATATGTGCTGTATTGACACATTAGACTAGGAATGGTATGCGACAACTGCGAATTTGTCTATATCGAGTTTCCTGGACCGTTACGATCGCTGTAAGAGGTCCAAATATCTAAATCACTTTTTTCGTCAGAGCTTGGGCAACTTTGATCGCGTTCGCGTTTTTGGTTTGGTTCAAGATTATGTACTTAGAAGAGGGGGTCTAGCTCTCATGAGAAGGGATCTTCAAATCTTTGAATATCACGCGCTCGATATCTCATCTATAGGGGGAGGCACCGGATGGACATCAATATTGATTGATTGATCATAATCGATAAAGCATTTTGATCGATATTAATGAGAGGATATAGAGGACGATAAATAGTTTATCAACCAATGAGGAAAATGGAAATGGAAAAGAGGGTTAGTGGTGGTCTATTTATACACCAAGGAGGATTTTCAGGTATTGAGGTCCAATTAGGAAATTCAGAAGCTGGATTGACGCTTTCGTGAAGAAGGAGGCCGGTTGAGAAAACGCGGCATCCTCCCTCGAGCGGAACGTCGGTCTCGATCACTCTGTTCTTGTCCGTGGTACTAATAACACTCTGGTGAATTGAGCACCCCGCAGGAGGCTACCTCGGACTCCTGCTAGGGGGTGTTCCATCAAAGAAGACGGGCGAGGCACTGAGTTTCTCTAGCCTCTGTACAATTCGACTACGTGATAGGGGGAAGAGTTCGGGGACGACCCGAGCTGTCACTGATCAATATGATCCACAATATGGACTTCCGCTAAGGGAGGTGACGGGCGAACCAGTAACCGCGGGCCTCATAATAGGTGATGGCTCTAGCTGTTTTATAGGGAGGTGTAACCCGCGACCCCTCCAGTACAGTACAGCCAACCAATACTGATTGTCCGTATAGGGATAACTATAACTTAGTAGCGTTGCTTAGTACCTACGAGATAACGCTTCGTGAGGTCTCCACATGGGAGTGAAAACTATGTACTACAGAAACAGGGGCCGCAGGATCAGAAGGTCATCTCCTGTTTGGGATTAGATTTGTGGTGATAATGGTTAGCCCGCATGCTGAGTAGAGGACCTTCAGTTCTCGCTGAGCTCCAGTAACGATGCTCGGGTAGGATGCCTGTAGAGTCCACAGGGATCGAATGGTGTCCAGCTGTCAACTAAGCAGGCGGTGAGGGCTGTATACTTGAACCGCATTTAGAAGACTTGTCGATATGTGACCAAAAACCTGGTACCGACTTGTCGCCTTGAATCGAGCTTATCTCGTCCCGTTGTCTCATATGGTCGAAGGGATTATGTAACCGGGCGCCGACATCAAGAGAAAGATTCCAAATGCAACCCAACCCTAATACGAAAATGTGTCAGTTGAAAACGAGGCGTTGCAGACTGTAACAAATCGGTGATACTGGCAAAAAGTACGGAACAGTGGACCGGCGAAGTTTAGTAGTGGATCAGAGCTGCATCGAAAGGTATCGGATCCACCAGGCGGCTGTGTGAGGAAGCCTCTGGAATAGTCCGTACGTTAAACTAAGGACTTCATTACAGTAATGTGTCAGATAAGTATTTTTCTATTAGAATATCTATTTTGCCATTTTAATTTAAATCTCTTTTTTGTTTCAGGAAAACTCTGATTGATGCAGAAAAGAAAAAATAACGTATATGAACGTATGTAAATTATCAGTTTCAGATGGGTATTTCAAAGAGTTGCTTCTAAATCGTTGACTCAACCTTGCTATGTGGATTTCAGTTTTTGAATGCTATATGGTTATCGGAAAGCCAAATAAAAGTGATAAAAGGAAATTTTGAAATTTTGAAACCGCTAGTGTCCTCGTTAGTTTAGAAACGTGTATTTAGTTTTGATTGTAATTCTATGGACGACACTAATGTTCTAGTTTGAGTTTTGTTATACGTTTAGTAATTGAATGAATAACCTGGTGAAGTACATCAAACAAAATTTTCAAACTCAAGCTTCAAGTTTCGTATTATAGATTTTTTAGGATATTTTGTAAATTCATGCATGTATATGATATTAGCCATTTTTAAAATATCTAACCATTTGTGTTATCAATAGGACCATAAGTATATATACACCCGCCCCCCCCCCACCAATAAATCTTTTAAAGATATAAGGCTGGCAAGTATAAGGTCGTTTCTTCCTGCAAGAATAAAAGATTAATTTTATAACTTATGATAACCTTAATATCACAAAAATTCTAAGAGTTTATCTATACGATTATTTCGTTGTTTTAATCAAAGTTCATTTTCGAACTCTCGATTGCCAACCCTTATGTCGTAAAAATTCAAATCTATCTGTCTATGAAAATATTAACGCGTAAAAATCTTCACGTTTAGAGTCTGTTGGTCCGACTACCATTTCCTTAGTGTTACTTCTCCTATATCTTCTATTTTACATAAATTTCAATTTTAATTTTAACAAAAGAAAGTTATGATAGCAATAAATAAATTGGCAAGTTCTTTTATAAAAAGCAATCGATTTGAAATAAATAAATAAGCCTCTAAAAGGGGGAGGATCATAAATATATATGTATTTATGTAAACACTTGACCAAATTGCAGCATGTGAAAAGGTGGATATCCTGTGAAAAGGTACAGTCGGTACAATTAAAACATTATATAATTGCGACTGCTACCACGTTCTACGCATTCTAGCTGACGTTTGGTGACCGATCACGATATTTACCATGGGAGATTAGGTCACCATACTTCCGGTAAATTGGGCGTTGCGTGATGGGTCACAAACATGCGCAGAACGTAGCGCCAATATGTAATTATTCAAAGTTTCAATTTAACCCTATGATAAATGTAACAGAATGGTACGATGTTCTTCCTATAATATGTGGTAATACCATGTTTGTCTAAAATTATTATGTAATTTAACACGATTGTTTCGCAACATGAGAACTTTTTCTTTTATTTATGGAAGCAACGAACGGATGTACAATCTACTCTACTTAGTAATTCAGTAAATGTGTTACTATCCTTATTTCAATAAAAATCTATGTCTGGGACGATTATATATTTAAATTATGTTGATTTATATACATTAAAAAAAACAGGAACAAATTCTATCATGTAGAACGCAATTTTTTTTACGGAACAACTTGCCGTCCCGTCATATCATAGATTACGATGGATACCATCTTCAAATTATGCAAGGTTAACCAAAGTAACCTGTTAATGAAACGCCGTTAGAAAATCTCTTAATCGATTTTTCATTCTATGTGTATTTATTACTGTTCTTAACCAATTTTTAAAGAATTCAAACTTAATCTTGTAATCATTCTAAGCTCGATTTTTAGTTATTTGTATGTATGTTTTACAAAACTCTGTTATTATTATCGGATGATTACAGGAAGTTGATTCAAAATAATTGTAACTATTATTACACATTAAAAAAATGTTATAAAATAAATTTCTATGACTCAAGTTGGAAAATAAATCAAGCTTAAAAATTACAAATTAATATTTATGTAGGTTACAGCTTTTAGTTTTAAATCTTTACTTAATTAAAAAATGGAATTCCAATTATTATTATTAGAGGCCATCGTTCTCTTAGTTTAATATAATGTTTTGAGTAGGAGCGTACAGATAACCGCTCCGTGCTCTCTTGCGTATAGCCAACTTGAATATACAGTGATTGGCTGGCGAGACGGAGCGGCACATCTCAGTGGGAGGTCGAAGAGTCCGAGTTGCTAGGTGACTCTCCAGCCATACTGTATTGGCATCCAATGCGGTTATGGAAGGGGCGTTTGTACTCGCGGCGCGGACTCTTGGACTTACTGCCTGGCATAGCATTAATACCACTTCTTCGTTTCCTATGTGAGCCTAGTATGCCGTGCTATTGCGTTGTGGTCTTCATTATTCCGTTTAAAATTATTATATATGTATGCGTATAGTTCTGAGGGGTATATAAGCGATTATAAATTTCGGGGAAGCCAGTCATTGTTTCATCTCCTCCGGTGTTGCATTACCATCTACCGGCACCGGTTGCTCTGCGAAAAAATTCCGAGTCGTTGCCACATGTAAGAGAGGCTTTGTAATTTGTAAATTGTATTATTTATTAATTTTGTTCATTAGGGACGACAGCTACATGGTCGTCATGTCGGATTAGTAATTATATATTGCGGGGTTCGTAACTTTATTTAATTTATTGGTTATGTGCAGATGGTAGATAACCTCTCATTTAAATTAACTTAGAAAAAGATAATAATTAGAAAGAGACACAAGGGGCGAGGTACAACAAATAAATCTCAACACTCATGATATAAATGTAAATCAATCATAGTATTTATTGAATTCTCATGACAAATAACTGATAAGTATTAAAGTAATTTATAAGTCAAGTAAAAAATGAAAATAACTTGTATTCTGGAAATGATCTACCCCGATTGCCAGAACTCTGCGTCCTTGGTTGTTACGCGCTAGGCCTAAAAAGATGCGGTCGAAACATACACACTTGACGGGCGCGACGCGGTCAAACATGTAAACACCGCATCTATTTAAGCTTAAGCTTATGAACGGAATTTATTAGAGATAAAACACTAAAAAATTACACCGCACCGTTAAATGGGTGTTGCTTTTACTAAAAAGGAAAACTTGATAATTTCGCGAAGATCCGCGGCACCGCGAAACACTCACACTCTACGACTTGGTTAGTTCTCCCTAAAATATAATGGAAAAGTAAAGAAATCGCGAGGGCTCCTGGCTGCTGGAAAGACGTACGTAGCACGACCTTTCCAACACACAAACATGTATATGTTTGTGCTGCTTCAACAGAGCAGTTTTGTTATGTGAGTAATAACCCTAAGCGAGGGCAAATTACTCGTAAATAAAAGATAGTTTTTTTTTTAAATGAGAGACCTACAGTGAGCAGGTATCGCTGCGGTTGTTGGGCAGACGGTGATGGCGCGATCGGGCACTCGTGTGTCTCTCCGATGCTGTCCTTGGTCACCGCTGACAAAATCTCCGGTGGAGCCGCTGCCTCTCAATGGTGTACGTTGGGGGGTGGGCGAAAACACTCCTTTCATTCAAACAGATTCCAGTGCACTGACGCATGGTCAATCGCGACTGAGCTCCGGAGCTCTATCTTCGGCGGCTCGGAACCGGGGGCTCGATGCACGTTAAACATTTCCATGCATAAACTGTATAAATCTCGCGTCGCGTGCCGTGTCGCGTGACTTTAGAAGGAAAGCCTATTTACACAAGTACTGAATATTGTACTTGTGTTTGTTTTTCTCGCGCCAATGGTTAACGCACGTGTATAGTATTGACACGTGCGTGAGCGCTCGGGTTGCGGCCGCAACAAACAGGGACGAAACTTAAGAGCTACGGTAGGCGCTTTGGTACAGGTACTCCCACCATTCAGCAGCGGGGCCTTTAAGCGCTTGATCGACTAAAAACTTGAACGTGTAGTGCGAAGCACCAGTGACTTCAGTATAATTTTAAAATTTATCGAGAAACTTTATCGGGTGCTCCCACCGAGCTGCAGAGAACGAAGGGAGTTCCAAACGAATATTTTGTGTCCGACCCGGCTCTGATAAGGTTAAACGCGCTGTTTTTTGATCAATTAACCGCATCAGATCGTCTTGATTCTGCGTAACACTATGTTCGATTTCCTGTTGTTTCGAAGCTAAATCAACGATTTTCTATTGTTGATCCGTGACGCGTTCGGTTAAATGGAGCCGATCTTGCCAACCGGTACGCTGAGCAGATTCTAAATCGCTGATCGCTTTACTAACGTACTCTATGTCTTTGTTGTGTTGCTGAACCACACGATTATGATTAGCTACTTCATTGCTTAGCTGTATTTCCCAGGCGATGAGTTGTTGGTACTTAGCGTTCAAGCTGTTCATTTTTTCTCCTAATATATCCGTACGTCGTCTTAAAGCATCGCTTCGAAGATCCAAGAGCTGACGCAATTGGTGCGGGTTATTAGATTCTTCGATGACTGATACTGTAGGGCTGGGATGACCTGCATTAAGTGTGGGCTCATTGCCATGACTAACCGACGCTTCACCTAGGTGGCTGTCCTGCGCCTCATGACTCGACTGCGGCTGAGTGTCGTATACGCAATTGATAGGATTATTAGCCCCCGACGGAGTCATTGCAAGATGAACACGTACAGGTGAGCTACCTAAACCGTCAATAAGGTTTGTAGAACTACCGGCCGAATCACCAAGGGGGGTTACAAATTGGGGTAGATCCTCGATGGGGTCACCGATAATAGTCCTACGAACAGTGTTGGGAGAAGGAGGTCCGACAGAACCTTCCGGCCAAGCGTTATTACCACGCAACAAAGCCTGTGAATTCGGGGCAGAAAACAGATGTGCGTCACCGAATTCTGTATTGTCGTCCGTGGGTTGACCGTTATTAATAAAGTTGGGATCGTTGTGTGTTACCGAATTAGGGATTCTTCGATTAGAATTCGCGTGGGCGGGATTGTTCCGGCTACTACGTGTGTTACGGTGATTACCGCGACCCATCATAGTATAGAAATTAATGCACGGCGAATTACACGGGGCAAACCACGGACGAATTCTAAGGAAATCAGTTGTTAGCAAAAAAAATAAAAAAAAAGAACAGGAATTCCCGGTCAGTGATATAGGGACATGTGAAGATCTATCAAACCTCGAAAATACCTGTTTGCGGACACATTAATGTCAAATTGGTCGCAATCCGGTCGCGATCTCAATCTGAATGAGAGATGTACTTGTGTCGGCCGTTCGGTGGCCTCTCTCAACGTCGCCAGCCGATCGTCAATACGGGCCTTCCGGATGATGCCGTCACGACCTACGTTGGAGACACGGTGTTCGATAGCCTCAATCAAATCGGTCAAATTCTTCAATTGAGCGAGCAGGGCGCTGTTCTGCTTATGCAGGTGACGGCAGACCTTCTCAAGCTGCGTGATACGGCGCTGGGCGCGAGCTAAATTTTCCTCTACGCGACCTGGGGCTCGTGAGATGCGAGCCACGCTACGCGTTAGGTAGCGTGCTCCGGGAGCAGGAGCATGCTTGGGTGCCATAGTAACCTTGGGAATACATATTTATTATAATTAGATATTGAAAGAGAGATTTCACATTCATACACGCGAAGGGACGCGGAGTTGAAATTTATGTCGTGTCCTTGGTCAACCTTTAGACCTTGTGTCCCACCAGGGGTACCATGCGGGGTTCGTAACTTTATTTAGTTTATTGGTTATGCGCAGATGGCAGATAAGCTCTCATTAAATTAACTTAGGAAAAGATAATAATTAGTAAGAGACACAAGGGGCGAGGTACAAGAAATAAATCTCAACACTCATGATATAAATGTAAATCAATCATAGTATTTATTGAATTCTCATGACAAATAACTGATAAGTATTTAAGTAATTTATAAGTCAAGTAAAAAATGAAAATAACTTGCATTCTGGAAATGATCTACCCCGATTGCTAGAACTCTGCGTCCTTGGTTGTTACGCGCTAGGCTTGAAAAGATGTGGTCGAAACATACACACTTGACGGGCGCGACGCGGTCAAACATGTAAACACGGCGTCTATTTACGCTTAAGCTTATGAACGGAATGTATTAGAGATAAAATACTAAAAAATTACACCACACGGTTAAATGGGTGTTGCTGTTACTACAAAGGAATAGTTGATAATTTCGCGAAGATCCGCGGACCCGCGAAACACTCACACTCTACGACTTGGTTAGTTCTCCCTAAGATAGAATGGAAAAGTAAAGAAATCGCGAGGGCTCCTGGCTGCTGGAAAGACGTACGTAGCACGACCTTTCCAACACACAAACATGTATATGTTTGTGCTGCTTGAACAGAGCAGTTTTGTTATGTGAGTAATAACCCTAAGCGAGGGCAAATTACTCGTAAATAAAAGATAGTTTTTTTTTTAAATGCGGTTGTTAGGCAGACGGTGATGGCACGATCGAGAACTCGTGTATCTCTCCGATACTGTCCTCGGTCGCCGCTGACAAAATCTCCGGTGGAGCCGCTGCCTCTCAATGCTGCACGTTGGGGGGTGGGCGAAAACACTCCTTTCATTCAAACAGATTCCAGTGCACTGACGCATGGTCAATCGCGACTGAGCTCCGGAGCTCTATCTTCGGCGGCTCGGAAACGGGGGCTCGATGCGCGTTAGACATTTCCATGCATAAACTGTGTAAATCTCGCGTCGCGTGCCGTGTCGCGTGACTTTAGAAGGAAAGCCTATTTACACAAGTACTGAAAATTGTACTTGTGTTTGTTTTTCTCGGTTGCGGCCGCAACAAACAGGGACGAAACTTAAGAGCTACGGTAGGCGCTTTGGTACAGGGCAGTACCAACGCGTTGAAAATTTCTATCTCCTTATTTATGGAGATAGCAAGGCTACTTGTACTTTGCAATATTTAGAAGATTTTATTATTCAAGATAAATGCTGTTTTATTTTTCACTATTATTGTTAATTTAAATTTTATTAATAGTAAAAATTGTTATTTTAAATTCAATTATTTGTAAAAAATTTATATAGCCCTGAAGAGGACCGACAATCGGTCGAAACGTTGCCATAATAAAAGAAACTTTGGCGCGAAGAGATCCATCTATTCATTTCTCCTGTATATAATCGTCCTAGACATAGATTTTTAATGAAATCAGGATAGCAACACATTTACCGAATTAATAAGTAGATTGTACATCCGTTCGTTGCTTCCATAAATAAAAGAAAAAGTTTTCGTGATGCGAAACAATCGTGTTAAATTACATAATAATTTTAGACAAACATGATATTACCACATATATTGGAAGAACATCGTGCCATTCCATTACATGTACCATAGGGTTAAATTGAAACTTTGAATAATAACACATTGGCGCTACGTTCTGCGCATGTTTGTGACCCATCACGCAACGCCCAATTTACCGCAAGAATGGTGGCCTAATCTCCCATGGTAAATCTGGCGCCATCGTGATCGATTACCAAACGTCAGTTAGAATGCGCAGAACGTGGCAGCAGCCGCAATTTTTCCAAGTTTTAATTGTACCGACTGTACATTTTCTCAGGCTATCCACCTTTTCACATGCTGCAATTTGGTCAAGTGTTTACATAAATACATATATAGTTATGATCCGCACCCTTTTAGACGCTTATTTATTTATTTCAAATCGATTGCTTTTTATAAAAGAACTTGCCAATTTATATATTGATATCATAACCTTCTTTTGTTAAAATTAAAATTGAAATTTATGTAAAATCGAAGGTACAGGAGAAGTAACACTAAAGAACTGGTAGTCTGGCCAACAGACCCTTAACGTGAAGATGTTTACGCGCTAATATTTCCATAGACAGATAGATTTGAATTTTTACCATATAAGGGTTGGAAATCGAGAGTTCGAAAAGGAACTTTGATTAAAACAATGAAATAACCGTATAGATAGAGTAAACTCTTAGAATTTTTGTCATTAAGGTTATCAAAAGCTATAAAATTAATCTTTAATTCTTACAGGAAGAAACGACCTTATTCTTGCCAGCCTTATACCTTTAAAAGGTTTATTTAGGGGAGGGGGGAAATAAATTAAATGGTATATAATACCTAAATTACAAAAAATCATTAACATCAACTAAATAAGTTAAAAATTTTAAAAATTAATGTACATACGGTTATGTATTATTGCAATAATAATTATTTTTTCGACACCGTCTATACAGCAAATAGTTATTTTTGGATCATTATTATTTAAAAAAGAAATATCTAACGCGTAGTATTAGTTTTAGAAGTTTTTAACGCGATTTAAGTAATATAGTTTATGATAAACTTGGAGATCCACGCGAAGGTTATAAACTATCAGAAACCGACAGTATACTAATACTTCATACAGAGATGAGTGGGGAGATGCGCAACACTGTAGTCGTCGGTGCGGCGATTTTGAAGACAGTTGAGCCAGCTCTCAAGTTGTGGCGTACCATATGGTGTGAAACAAAATTCAAAGCAAAGTGAAAATCCTTTGCTAAAAAAATAGATGAAAACTCCTCGGAAAGCAGGTAGAAAGCGGGGATAGATAGCACAGGAGCGAGTATCTTCTCTCTGCTCTGCGAGACGGTTCCGAGATTTTCGTGTACTCGGCCCTCGGTCAGCTACCTGAAACTCCTCCACCTAATCCGTTTTATTGCGGTCTTATTATTGTCATCTTTCAAAAATAAAATTTTTCAAGAAACAATTTTAATATTTAATAATAGTATAATAAAACGGCATTCTTTTCAATAACAAGGAATTTTGAACGAAAAGAATCGGTTAATATTAACTAATATTATTAAAAAAATATTTTAGATTTTCTTACTATTTATATTGCTATTATTAACTTAATAATATAACGTTAAATTAAATAATGTTATAGGACCATAACACTTTTTTACTATTTAATACTACTATTAATAACTACTTTTCTTTGGAAATTTCTTATTAACAAATTTTTAAATTAGAGATAACAAGTAATAGCTAGCATTGTACAAGTAATATAATTATTTTTACATTTTAGCGGTTTTATATTTATGTTTACTTTTAATTAAGTACTTATTATTTCTAACAAATAAAAGAAACATTGAAAAATAATATAACGTTAATATAATGTATAAAATAGTGTTATTAAAAAAAATGCTGGTTTATTATACAGTTATTAAATATATTAAAATTGTTTATTTAAAAGATTTATTTTTGAAAGATGACAACAATAAGACCGCAATAAAATGGATAGTTCGAAGGAGTTACAGGTAACTGACCGAGGGCCGAGTGAACGACAATCTCGAAACCGTCTCTCGGAGCAGAGCTCGGAGACAAGATACTGTATCTGCAATAGACTCGGAATACACATACAGTTTACTATATCAGCTTTCCGAGGAGTTTTCACCGTTTTTTAGAAAAGGATTCTCGCATTGCTCTGAATTTTGGTTCTCACCATATGGTACGTCACAACTCGACAGCTACCTCGGCTGCCTTCAAAATCGCCTCGCCGACGGCTACAGCGCTGCGCATCTCCCCACTCATCTCTGCTTCATAGCTTCATTACAGGGATCTCTATATTCCCATAATTTGGTGCCAAACCACTTTCGTACTATAACTATGTCTAACCTGAAGTACTAATCTGCTGTTGGTTTCTGCTAGTTTATAACCTCCACGTGGATCTCCAAATTTATCACAAATTATATTATTATTAAAATTGCTTCTATCGCTCGACTGCAAAATAACTCCGAGTCGTTGCCACACGTAAGAGAAGCTAATTTATTAATTTGTAATTTATATCAGTTATTATCTTATTGTATTAATTTTATTCATTAGGGACGACAGTCAGATGGTCGTCATGTTTGAATTGTAAATTTATATTTGTTGGAAGTTTTTATTATTTAAGGTAAATTTTGTTAACTTAATTTTCATGATTATTCTAATTATAATTTTTATTAATTGTAAAATCTCTAAATTATTTTATATAGCCCTGAAAAGGACAGATAATCGGTCGAAACGTTGGCGAAATATAAGAAACTTCGGCTTCGCATCTATTCACAAATTATATTATTCAATTTATTATTAGGATCAAAATAGTATCAATGGATTTCACTCAGTCAGATACGTATATTTTAATTATCTTTAAATAAATTAACTTTATGATAATAGAACATGATTCTTTGTTTTAAAATAAATTATTGTTTCTCTGTTACAGGTGATCCGATGAACTTGTCGTAAAAAAATGCATAAACAGCAGACTTTACCGAATCAGCCTTATTTATCACTGTAAGTAATATATATAAAAATCTGAAAAAATAAAAGATAACATTTAATCACAAAATAAATTTAAGAACGTGTACATATTCATTGGACGACTTTTGAAATAATCAAAGATTAAAGCTTTCAACATTTCAAAACTCAAAGTTCGTCCAATGGATAAGCCACGAAGTTGTCATGGAATCTCTGTGACTAATTTATTTACTGAAAATTTAGTTCTTTTCAATTTCCAGAGAGTAGAAAGGACAACCACCTTCCAAAATGTATACATTGTGCTATTTAAAAGGAATAAGAACATATAAGTTGTTAAGCTCATCACTCAAAAAGATAGTATGATCAATTTTAAGTTGACACCATTGACTAGTTTTGAATATTATAATTTCGAACCTTTTAAATGTTGATATTTTAAAACTGGTCAGTGGTATCAATTTAATATTTATCATAGTATCCTTTGGACTGATGGCCTTCACAACTCATTAGCTATTTATATCTTGTAGATAGCAAAACCTACACTTCGCTTGAAAAGAAGGTACACGGATTCATGATCTGGAAGCTGGTTGTACTTCTTTCTCTCTGGTAATTGAACAGAACTAATTTTTCATTTAGTAAATTAATCACAGGGATTCCATAACAACTTTCATGTTTATTGGTTGCACCAACTTTGACCTTTTAAATTTTGAAAGCTTTAATCTTTGATTATTTTAAGCACCTAATCTTAATAATTTTGTAATTTTATAATGCGTAACCATAATAAATGTTACGAAAGAAATACTTTTTAAACATAAAATTTGGTTACACTGGATAAAAGTTGTTAAAGTTCATATGTTTAGTGATCCATTATTAAATTGATACAATTATTATTCTTGTCAATTGAGTTCTTCCGGCATTTCTTATAAATGATTCTTGATTCAAAATATTTTTCCACTTCATTAATTTCATTTCGTAAGGATAATGTTTATTATTCTTATCAATTGAGTTCGTCCGGCATGTCTTATAAATAATTTATGAATGCGTAACCATAATAAATGTTACTTCAGAAACACTTTTTAATCATAAAATTTGATTACACTGGATAAAAGTTTTGAAAGTTCATATGTTAAGTGATCCATTATTAAATGGTGCGACGTAGCAATAACTATTGCTGCGTCGTGAACGTTTTTGCATGGCCAGCTGACTCACTCGCGGCGAGTTGACAGCTCCTGGAGCGGAGCCAGTGCTCGGTGGCGCTCGCAGGAGTTGCCTCTGACCGACCGCGTGTGGAGCGCAGGATGTGAGATCTCGAGTCACACCTGCCCAGCGCGTCGGTGCTCGGGAGGGGGCATGTCAGGAAGCGAACCGGCGGCCGCGCGCACGCGGTTACATGCATGCGGCGGTGTGTAGAGGGGAGAGCGCGAGTATGAGCATGAGCGAGAGAGAGGGAGAGAGAGTCGGCGCGCGGGAGAGAGACATTTGGCGAGAGTGGGAATCGAGTGTGTGCGGGATAGAGAGAGAGAGAGAGAGAGAGAGAGCGCGCGCTTGAGAGAGAGAGAGAGAGAGAGAGAGAGAGAGAGAGAGATGAATATAGTGGCGCGAAGTTGATGGCGTTTGGAGCGCTCAGAGTTGACTTTATATTGACTTGCGGACGTCATAGAGACGTATAGAGGAATATTCGGACTAGGAATCTTTGATGATTCGATATATTTATCTCTAGGGTTTACTCGAGGATGATAGAGGCTCTTCAAACATCCCTCGGTTTATAGATTATCTATAGGTGGAGCCACCGGATGGATATCGGCATGATTGATTGATTGATCGATATTCATAAAGGGGGCGCGAATTTGTATATTGAGGAAATACATAGAGGACGTTAATTGATTTTCTAACCAATGATAAAATTAGATTTGGAAAAGAGGGCGCTGAGGAAAATCACGGATAGAGGAATAAATTAGTGGTGGTCTATTAATGGCCAATAGAGGATTTATTTCAGATAAAGGACCAATTGGAAAATTCAGTTATCAGATCGACGTTTCCGCGAAGAAGGAGGCCGGGTGGGAAAAACGCGGCATCCTTCCTCAGACGAAGCGTCGACCGCCTCACTCTGTCGGCGGACGCCTTGGTGGTAGTCCGCACTCTATTCCGTCACTGGTGCTGGTCGCATATAGTTGGTCTCAGCAGTTGGTTGTTTTTCTCCCTTGGAAGCCATTTTGATTTACCGTTTGAGTTTTTCTTGGAGGAGTTTGGAAGAAGCTATTACTTTGGAATATTACGTTTGGATTGGAGTTCACGTTTTTGGAGGAAAGGAAAGTAGAGGATTTGCGTTGAACAAAGTCATAGAGGAAATCGGTAATATTTTATTGTAAATATTTTTGGAGAATAATTACGTCATGGCGGAGAATACAAGCGTAACAGAGGATTGAGGCTGTCGTGGCACATGGAGGAAATTTCGCGTTTTCAGATCTTGGCCGATGACTTCCCTCTGATTTACAATTATTAAATAGAATCATCGTAGAGGTACTTTCGCGGCCCCATTTCTATAGCATCATCTAGCAGCCTTGGAACTAGTAATATGGCCGCGTGCCCATGCTCTATTTCGAGTTATTTAAATCTGTTTGTTTAAATAATCAGTTGTAATGAGAAAGTAGAATATATCCGTGATTTATTATCTAATATATTTGTGTTTAACAATTTTCGACCTAATTGCCACCATACTTCCCGCTTTTCACCATTGCAGGAATACCACGAGCCAGAGGGAAAGAAGAAAGCCGCGTATTTTAGAAATACTTTGTAAGTAACTGGAATCCCCGTGCGGACGGCGAAATTCCACGTTACAATGGATACATTTATTATTCTCAGCAACTAAATTCTTCCGGCATTTCTTATAAAAAATTCTTGATTCAATATATTTTTCCACTTCACTAATTTCACTTCGTCACAGGAACCTTCTTTTTGCCGGTTTAAACTTGATAGATATTCCAGCTATTGTCTAGTATATATACAAAATACAATATTCACCAATGATGTATAGCGTATAACCTTCCATATTCTTAACACTTCACTAGCTTGTCATATCACAAGAAAATTTTTGCTTATATAATCTGAATATTCTGTAGAAACTTTCTTCGATTCTTCAACCAAGAAAATAAAACACTTTCACTAGCTATTCATAAGGATCCCTTTCGACTTACAGCCTGAGAGTTTACCTCCCAGGAGATGATAGAAAAAGTTAGATATCCACTTGAACAACGTAGAAACTTTCTTGAAAGATGAATTCTTAACACTTCACTAGTTTGTCACATCACAAAAAAGTTATTTCTTTATATAATCTGATAGTAAAAAAACCTGAAAAATAAAAGGGTATATTTTAACATAGAATCAGTTCGTGAAACTTTCATGTATTGTATATTTGTAAAAAAAGTAAAACTAAATACTTATCTAATTCTAGGCTGTTAGTCATCTTTGTGAAACATTTTTCTTAATTATATCTGACAGTTTTCAAATATTTAACCATACACAGCTTTATAAATTGCATATTATTGTCCAAATAAAATCACATTGGTAGTTGTATGCATGGAATAGTATACGTAAGGCTGACGTCACACGAACGATGACATACTTCCGCGGAGAACATTTTCTCCGGGAGAAGAATTTTTGCTGAGAAAAATTCATGATCCCGAATTTTCACTTCACAATATCTTTTGATAGAAGCCACTTTTAGCTTTCATTTGAGTGCTCATAAATGAGAAACAAAGCTCTTAATGCATAGAAAATGGAATGCCACATCTCCAAGAGGGCTTATGAGACGTATTTAGGGTCTGGCTAGCGTCCGACGGCAGCGCGGAGTACGTACTGAACGTACCTTATAGTTGCCATCGAGGCGCTACCGCGCCCCTTGATTTTCACTAATATCAGGAATAATAAAAGTGAGTGAATAGATAAAATTTAGGGTACTTGGACGGATATGTAAAAATAATTAAATAATTGATAATATCTGAATTTTAACCATTCATAGCTTGGCTTGCAAGGCCCATGAGGTGGTAAAAGTAAGCAAAACTTATTTTTTTATTACCACAAACTACCTGAATTTTTTATGGTAATATAATGCAATTGGAAAATAATAATATACATTATTAACTAAAGCGAAACATTACTACACATATATCATAAAATGTACAATTGTATGATTACACGGATAATATGTGATAACATAGATTTCAGGATATTTATTTATAACTTGCAATGTCCCTTAAATGTGAGCATTTATTTTGTTGTTAAAATAGATTATTATAATATAAATACCAACAGCTAGAACTAATTTCACTATTAAACATACGTATACTCATTACAGTGAAGTGGTTGCCAAAACGTCGGAAGTGTAGGGTTCTACATACCACATGACGGTTTTTAAATTATAAATAAATAACTAACATAACCAGTAAAATCTTAGCAAATAAAAATACTTATTTCGGTAAGGAACAATTAGCACCAACAATTTTTGCAATCAGTTGCATATTAGCAACAAACAACAAAAATTACGACGATAGGTGATGAAAAGTAGTCGATAACGTCACTAGTCCTTATTTTTAGTAATATATTGTAAAAGTAAAGTTGTGCACACTGAAATCGTTGGCTAATAACAATTCCTTATACAATTTAGTACTATTACATACTTGGTGTAACAGAAATTGATAAATCATTTCCACAAACAAAGAAAAGTATGACTAGAGATGGAGACAGTGAAGGACGGCGATGAAAATAACTGTTTTCAATGTTGAACGCAGATGGCACTGTTAATATTTTCCCTACTGTCACAGTTTTCTAAATTGCGCAAATGTACTGTTACGTTATACGAAATATCAATGTTTTTTTTTATTATGACGACGCAACTTTTATATATTATTAACAAATACAAAAAATACAAGCAAGAAATTATGAAAAAGTTGTTTCATAGATGAGTGCATTTACGAATAGAAGCTTTTGCAAGACTTATAGGGTCAGCGCTAATATTGGGGAAGACGCTTGCGTACCCCTCCGTAGACTATATTTCGCAACAATAACATAACTAGTTTGTTTGAAAATAGACGCTCTTAATTTTATAACGATGTTTAAGACTATTATAATAGATGCTTTTATCGCTCGATCTTGGTGAATGGAAAATTGAGTAAATTATGCATCTCTTCGAGCCAAATTTCTTTAATTTCTCGCGGACGTTTCGAGCCGTTGCGGCTCCTCATCAGGATTACAAAGCCAAGTTAATACAAAATAAAATTTACAAAATATAGACAATAAATTAAAATTAAATGAACCAAAATTTACCTTAATAATAACTTACTATTCCACTAATACATTGTTATGCCAAGAACCAATATATTGCCGGAAAAAAAGCTAAAATAAAATGAAACTAAATAAAAACTGATAACAATGAATTAAAAAATCTTTTTACACAAATAAACAGTAATAAGACACAGCCTTATTTACAAACAATGACCGACCAGACTAAACAGTACCGGTGCCGCCAGATGGTGATGCGACACCAGCGAAGATCAAGGATCGACTAACTCTAACCTCAAAGCACGCTAATCTTTATAATGACAAACTCACTCATACATTTGTGCAAACTATTTTACATACAAAATTATTTTTGTAATGTGGCCGAAGCATCAAGGCGCAGGTCGAACGTATACGGCAAGCATACAATTCGAGGAAGTGACACAAATCATTCACTGCCCGGCAAGGCCGGGAGCCCGCGCAGCCAGTTCAAATGCTCCTTCCATCACTATATCGGACACGATGTAGTATGGCCGGAGCGTTGCCTAGCAACTCGGACTTCCAGTCCTCCCACTGGGATGTGCCTGTTGCAGCCTGCATATCGCACGCTCACCGCACAGTCTCCCTATTCGCTCAAAAAACAATTGAAGAGATAACAACAAACAATTTTAACTACGAGGACTAGACTTTAAATTTGAAATAACATTCTTACAACTCGTCTCGAGGTGGCATGTATCCTCTGCCCTATTAAGCGTGCCATCGAAGTATTAAATATGTAGCATCTCAGAAAACCGTCTACGGAAGATGGACGGTTCTTTATCGATAATTTTAATACCATCAAATCTGAAAGAGTGTTCCGTCTCAATCGCATGGACCGTAATCGGGGAAGAAAGGTCACCTTTTTCTATATAGCGCTTATGCTCAGATTCTCTGTTTTTTAAAGGACGATACGTTTCTCCTATATACGTCTCCTATATATTATACACAACATTTCTAGCATCGCCAACAGCAGTACGGTCCTTTCCTAGCCTTATAAATTTACTAAATTTATCGTCGATCTTCTTTTCTAATAATCTATTGTTCTTATTTAAAACAGTTTTTAATTTACAATTAAATCTCTCGTAATATGGACAGACCGCTATTCTATTTCTAACCTCTCCGTTGATATTATTTACATTATTATACACAGCCACACAAAAAAAAAAAAAGTTCAAAAGCCACCGACCAGACCATGTGTACTTAATGTTTTTGGGGTCGCAGAATCCGAATCCGGGGTCGGATTGACCCCATCACCTCATGGTCAAGGTCATTCCAAGATCAAATCTACAAAATCAACTGTAGCCATGTTCGAACAGTGTACTTTCATGTTTTTGGGGTCGCTGCATCCGAATCCGGGGTCAGCTAGACCTTGCGACCTCAGGGTCAAGGTCATTTTAAGATCATATAATGAATGTCGATGCATATCCGTGTTATCTTGGGGTATGCATGCAACTGAATCCTAGAACTTGGTAAATTTTACTCCACCTAGCAGTAAAGTGTCGAATAACGAATTTGTGCGGTAATAACACAGTTATTGTAAGAAAGAGTAAAGAAAAACATACTATTCTATTCTTTTTTATACTGTTGTACTGTTCAATGAGCATTCAAAACCATGTCATTTATTTTTTCGTACTATACCTTGCACGTTTCTCATCAAATGATCGGCGTAAAGGTTTCCTCTTACGTTTTTTTCCAGAACGTTTACAATCTCTTTTTAACATCCAGCAGTAGTCCGCAAGCATGCTAATATCCCATCTACCTTGATAACGCTTTTCCATCACCTTAATATCTTGATGAAAACGTTCTCCCTGTTCGTCACTATAATCTCCACAGTTTTCAGGAAATCTATCTAAGTGATTGTGTAGAAAATGCAATTTATAACTCATTAGGCACCCCATTTTTTGGAAGTCCTTAACCATTTTAGATACAATTGTTTCGTAATTTGGGCTCCTGCGATTACCCATAAAGTTTTCAGTAATGTTCTTAAAGCTAAGCCATGCAGCTTTTTCAATTCTGGTCATTGAAGTAACAAACTGATCATCAGCCATCATCTTTCGAATTTCGGGACCATCGAAAACACCTGCTTTCAATTTTGCATCTGATTTTCTAGGAAGTTTACGCTCCAAGTACTTAAAGCACTGGCCATTTGTATCTAAAGCTGTAATGAATTGTTTCATCAAACCAAGTTTTACGTGTAATGGTGGAATCAGAACTTTTTTCGGGTCAACTAATGGAGTATTTATAACGTTATTCTCTCCAACGGTGAGAGATGTTCTTTCAGGCCATTTGTGATTTGTGTAGTGCTTCGCCCGATCTCTACTATCCCATAAGCACAAGAAGCATGGCGTCTTCGTAAATCCAGACTGCTGTCCTAACAGCATCCCAGAAACTTTCAAATCACCACATATTTCCCATTGATGCTTGTCATACTGAATTTTTTGCAATATGATTTGGAGATTGCCGTATCCTTCCTTCATTGTAGTGGAGTGCGCTATAGGAACTGAGGCATAGTAGTTGGTATTATGTAGTAAAACAGCTTTCAAACTTCTCTTCGATGAATCTACAAACAGCCTCCATTCTTCATCTTTATATACATTTGGTTTGATTTCATTCATTAAACCTTCTACATTTTTACAATATACTATTTTATCATCACCATGGTACATTTTTTCAAAGTATGGCTCGAAATTCTTGCCTCTTGCTCTGTAATAAGATACTTTAGTTCCTTTCGCCAACTGATTCATACTTTTCAAAGATGAAGCTAAATGTTCTGCTCCATCTTTAGGCAGGTTAAGCTCTCTAACTAGATCATTTAGTTTATCTTGTGTCCATAACTTTACTCTTTTATCTTTTTGAGCAGCTGGATGGTAAATATCGTCATCATCATCATCATCATCATCATCATCATCATCGTCATCGTCCTCATCCACATCTTGATCGTCATCTTCATCATCGCTATCATCGTTATCTTCATCATCATCATCATCAGCGCCACTCACCTCCGCGTTATCTTGTTCATCGTTTTCATCTGAATCAATTGACAATCTCTCAAGAAGATTGAGTTCTGCTTCGTTTAAGGCTTTTTCTATAGGCCTTTTTATAGATAAAACATCAGCGTATTTCGCAAAGGTTTTATTTTTACCATTTATACCAAAAATTTCAGTGTTACAGAAGTAACAATCCTCCTGTCTGTCTGGTTGATACCATACCATAGGGCTTTCAAATTTAATTTTGTCATCTTCTTTTGTTTTATTCCAATTCGAAAGCATTTGACGACATTTTTGGCAAATACTATTTGGTGTCCACTTCTCTTTTATGACATCTGTTTCTAATTTGAAGCAACTTTTGTAAATTTCTCTATGGTCTTCATTGAAACTTCTTCTATATTTTTTTGGTGTGAATTCTCCACAAACGAAACAGAAAATGTCAGGATTTTTTTGACAAATATGTCCTCGAGATGTATGGGGTAATGGTTCCATGACTATGTATAAGCCCCGCACGTTAGGAATCCTGGTCCGATCGCAGGTGAGTCCACTCCCTGCCACCACAAGAGTTATCACCGGAGGTGATAACTCTTATACCTCTCCGGGGCTAAGTATAAGAGCTTTCCGACTTTGACGAGGACAATGTCAACTCGTCGTCGGACACACTACAGCTTCATCCTCACATCCTAACGTCCCCCTGCAAGGCAGTGCGCTTCCACTGGCATCGTTACCTCGACAAGCTTATGAGCGGATCATTTCACACATTCCCATTTGGGACAGTGTCACCGACACAGTTTTTGTCGAGGCAGCAGGTAAAGTTAGCTTTATGCAGAAAGCCCAATCAATAAAATGGTATTAACTGTTCGAACATGGCTACAGTTGATTTTGTAGATTTGATCTTGGAATGACCTTGACCATGAGGTGATGGGGTCAATCCGACCCCGGATTCGGATTCTGCGACCCCAAAAACATTAAGTACACATGGTCTGGTCGGTGGCTTTTGACCTTTTTTTTTTGTGTGGCTATTATTATTAACCTTATTCGACAAGTCACTATTTATACTATTAGCAATATCCTTCGCATTAATCTGTCCGAATCTATGCCGTCAGAATTCATTTTTTCGTATGATGCCAAGATTACGCACAATTCGTTTCTTATGAAATTTATCAAGAAATTTAAGCGGGTAATCATTAGCTACCAGAATCTTTTTTGCATGCTCGGTATTACGCGAATCTATCAAGAAGATTGTATATGATTGCAAACTTCTGATTTTGGGGATGATGCGAGTTAAAATTAATGCATCTGGTCGAGGCCGTACTTTTCTGAAACCAATTTGTAAAAATATCACCATTGCGTTCATAAAATATAGTGATATCTAGAAAATTAATACCATTATTCAACTCAATTTCAGGTGTAAACTGTAAAGTACTGTTATAATTATTGAAGGTATCTAAAACAAACTCCAACCTTTCCCTCTCAATAATCAGAAGGCAATCATCTACATATCTGTAGTATAAAGGCACGCTCGCCTTTACAATGTCTAAACAGTGAGTTTCCAGCTCTTCTAAAACTATATCTGCAAAGACAGGACTCGAGCAAAACCCCATAGGAGCACCCGAGAACTGCTTATAAAATTTTCCATTGAAAACTAAGTAATAACAATCGCGTAAGATTTTTATGCCATCCATAGACTCATCTCTAGAAATATAACTAATACACGAAGGCCACCTCCATCTATTCTCGATCGCAGAAATAATCAGTTCCTTTGGGAAACTCGTAAATAACGAGACCACGTCGAAGGATACCAGACAGTGATTAGGAGACAATTTTATGCCCTTGAATATATTCTTAAGCTGTAAACTATTTCTAATATCTGATTTCAGTAGTGGAAAATGTTTTGATAATAAAGCCGAAATACGCTTATCGAGAGAGTACGTAGGACTGTATGCTCGATTCCTTTAGATGATAAACCTCTAAACGCCGAATCGCACTCTAGAACGCCCCGTATACTCCAAAGATCAATTAATGTTTTCATGCGTCTCTTAATTCCCGCCGCCGGGTTGTCCTTCACCCTCCTATAGTACCTCTCATCGCTGAGGGTTTCTTCCACCTTTATAAATAATCCGGAGTTATTTTTTACTAGAGCAGAGAAGGGCAATGTTACGGTAGCGATTGAACGATCTGCTTATATCGAAATGCTTATATCAAAAATTTCATTTTCTTTAATATCATCTAAAAGTATTTTAACTTTTTGATTAAAAACTCTTGAGACGAGATCTGGCCTGTCAATTGCATTTTCGTAACTATTTAAATTTTCTTTAATTTCTCGCCATTGAGAATTGCATGTCATGGTAATAAAAAAATCTGGCTTACCATATTTTTGCACTAAAATCATAGAATCCAAAAAATGTTGTTTTAATGATCGAGGACTTCCACAAAATGATGATGGTAAAATTACCATTTTAACTATTCTCAAATTTCCATTACTTTGTTTTTGTAAGTAATCCATTACACCTTTGTATAAATCTGTCCTTAACGTGTTTTCGTTATTATACGGCCATCGTTCTTACATTTTAATATAATGTTTTGAGTGGTACCCATTATAGGATAATAAGACGATAAATTAACTATATGAAACATTTTATGATATCAAGGGGCGCGGTAGCGCCGCGATGGCAAGTATAAGGTACGTTCAGTACGCACGCCGCCGTCGGGCGCTAGCCAAACCCTATTATACATCTCATAGTCAAGGGGCGCGGTAGCGCCGCGATGGCAAGTATAAGGTACGTTCAGTACGCACGCCGCCGTCGGGCGCTAGCCAAACCCTATTATACATCTCATAGGCATTGTTAGAAACTTGACTTACGGTTTTTTTCACTTTGACAGCATTATTTGTCACATATAACTACTCAAACGAAAGCTTGAGACGAAAGTAATAAAATCACATCAGGGTCATATTTTGTGAAATGGCTTCTATTAAATGTTATTCTGAAGTGAAAGTTCCGGCTCATGAATTCTCGTCAAAAAAATTGTTCTCCCTGATAAATTGTTTTCCGCCATACGTCATCATGTGTGACGTCAGCGCTATAGATATATACTTGTGTACAGATATGTGGTGCAGACAACGATTACAATAACACAGTGCTAAGGGTATAGATAGATAAGCAAGCAACTTTATCAAGGGGCGCGTTTGTTAATAATTATAAATCAGTGTTAAATGTAATATAAATTTAACCTAAATATATATTTTAAAACAGTGTTAAATTCTTTTGTACACAATCGAAAAGCAATCATAAACTAATAGTTCATAATTAGATAAGTATTTAGTTTTATTTTGATTTATATAAATATACAATACAAGTAAAGGATTTGTGAACTGATTCTTTGTTAAAATGTTCTCTTTTATTTTTCAGGTTTTATTAGATTGGAAGGCATACAACTATCAGGATACAAGGAAAAAATTTTCTCGTAATGTGACAAGCTAGTGAAGTGTAAAGTATTTAATGATTTTTCATGCAAAAAAGTTTCTATTTCTCCATGTGCCAAACTAGTGAAAGTGCTGTATTTTCATCGTTTAAGTATCGAAGAAAGTTTTTACAGAATTTACAGTCAATGTTTTCCTATTTCTATTGGGAGGTTACGCAACTGTCAGGTTATATACTAAAGGAATTCCTGTGACAAGATGGTGAAGTGAAAAGTATTTTATAAAAGTATAATTCATTATTAAGTTTAGAATAATAACTGGTACAGAGTAAGCGTGTTCTTATTTTGATTCAAAGATTATACTATCTACGCCACAAGATTTGATCATTATTAATAGGAAATACATAAGAGATTATAGAAAAGAATTTTCTTGTGATGTGACAAGTTAGTGTAGTGTTAAGAATGTGTCTACGAAAGTTTCTACGGTTGTTGACATAGCTATTCAATATTATTAAATTTTTTCTGTTGTTTCGTGAGAGGTTACAACTCTCAGGCTGTATACGTATATTGAAAGGAATCCGTGTGACAAGCTAGTGAAAGTGTTGTATTTTCATCGCTGAAGTATCGAAGAAAGTTTCTACAAAATTTGCAGTCCATCTGGTCATTACAAATTATCAAGTTCTTTGGACTTCAAGAAGAATAGCTGTCATAAGCGCAAGTATCTTGTAAGTATAAATAATATACACAAGTTTTTAGATTTTATACTGTATATTTTTTAAAAGTTATACATTAATTCTGTGGATTCACTCCTTGTGGAGGATCCTCTCCTTCTGGAGCATCTTCTCCGTGAAACACTTCTTGTGTTCTTTGCTTGGCCAGGTCCGAGCGTGTCTCTTCTACATTGGACCTGGCCATAAAATTTATGAATTCAGCTAAATTCTTCAGGTTTTGCTGGTAGGGATTCAGCCTCCTTCTGTATCTCCTGAAGTTCCTACCAGCCCTCGTACCTCTTCTACCTATATAAAGTATTTTATGTATTTTTTTTTTAAATTCTCAAATATATTTATATTACTAAAAAATTCTATTGGTAAAATGGTACTATGATTAGCCTGATTTCTGTTGCCCTTGTTGTTGTTGAAATTGTTATTGTCGTTGTTGTTGTTGTTATTGTTATTGTTGTTGTTATTATTGGCTGCACCAACTTGCGCTAAATTAAAAAAACATTTTGTTAGGGTTGGCGTAGGAAAACTAGTCTGGTTTTCAAATCTTAAGAACAAAATACATTATAAAATAAAATTTTTATGTACCATTTTCACTAATATCCATTTGGTTTTGCATGGTTAATTCTAAAAATTAAAAATGAATTTTATAGTTTAGTAACAATTCATGTTTATAATATACACTCATACACACACATAAATATATACATATGGGTTTTATATAGATTTTTTTAAGCCTTAAAATCAAGTTTTCAGTTTGATAATCAATATCTAAAAAAATATGAAAAGATAGTTTAACTCATTATAAAAGAATCTGTGAAAGTTCCAGAATGTCAGAGGCTTTGGTTACTCTGTGAGAAAGAAATATAAGAGCTCATTTATTAAAAATGACTTGTTTAGAGCAGCAAAAAATTTAGGTAAAACAGTGAAATATTAGCATAATCCATCAAAATTTTGTTGCGCTACATTATAAAAAATCCTATAGAATATCCCCATGTAATCAGTTTTAACATTTATAATAATTAAAATAAACTAAACAAGATTTTATACTTTGAAAAGCGCCCACGCATGCCATATACTCAATATATAATAGTTTCAAGGATATTTGACTTATATAAAAGTCAATAAACCATTAATTATAATCGATACATCCATACTCATTATTCATTATTATTTAGTTTTATTTATAATCAATTTTAAAAAGCATTTTTTAACAGGGAAATTCAGCTCTAGCAGAAGGGACTATCTTTCCATCTCTCTCTAATAAATGCATAAATGTACGGAAATTAGACTTTAGAACAAATTAAAAAATTTTTAGGAAAGATTGACGGTAAAAAAAGTAGATGAGAATATTCTATGGGATCTAGCGAACAAAGCAGAGTAGGTCAGAAAAGCCAAGATACATTCATTAGATGTGAAAATAATGTTGTAAATTCTTATCGGAAGATGCAAGTTTTTTTCCGTAGCTGTATTTTTTTCTTTTACAGAAAGTAGTAACTTTTAGAGAAACCAAGGCCTCTGACATTCTGGAACATTCACAGGTTCTTTCATAAGCGTATCAATTACTTACAGTGATAAATAAGGCTGATTCAATAATGTCTGCAGTTTATACATTATTTTTTACACTAAGTTGATCGGATCACCTGTAACAGAGAAAGAATAATTTATTTTACAACAAAGAATCATGTTCTATTATCGTAAAGTTAATTTATTTAAAGGTAATTAAAATATACTTATCTGACAGTGAGATCCGTTGATAGTATATTTTAAACCTCATGCCATCTTTTTTATAAGTGCATTATTGTACATGAAACTTTTGCAGGTTCTATATTAAACACTATTGCACACTTTTAGTACGAGTTTTAGGGGTTTTTAGCGCGTTTAAAATAATATAATTTATGATAAATTTGGAGTATCCACGCCGAGGTTATAAACTAGCAGAAACCAACAGTAGAATAATTATACTTCAGGCTAGACATAACTATAGTACGAAAGTGGGTTGGTACCAAATTATAGGGTTATAGGGATCCCTATAACGAAGCTATAAAGTATTAGTCTACTGCTGGTTTCTGCTAGCTGATAACCTCCATCTGGGTTCTCCAAGTTTATCATAATAATTATGTTATTTCAAACGCGCTCAAATCCCGTAAAAGTCATAGTACGTGTGTGCAAAATAGTGTTTAATAACTATAACCAGAACTATAAAAAGTTCCAAGTGCAAAAATGCACGGATAAAAAGATGGCATGATGATCAAAATATGCTATTAACGGATATCACTCTCTCAGATAAGTATATTTCAATTATCATTAATGAAATTAATTTTACCATTACAGAACTTGATTCTTTGTTTTAAAATACATTATTCTTTTTGTTACAGGTGAAATTAGCATTAAAAAACGGTATATAAACAGCATCAGACTTGAATGAACAAGCGTTATTTATCACTGTAAGTACTATTTTGGAATATATTGAAGGGCTTTGATTTGTTAGTTAAATAAAATAAAATGAGTAACATATGCATTACTCATAAAATAAATATATATTCTTTTTCTTATAGAAAATGAAATAAAAATTGTTAAAATGTTTCATAATCTTCTAAAGTAATATATGTATTGCCCTATTATGTTATGTTATAGTTGGCTTCTCGTTATAAATCAAATCCATTTATAAATATACGGTTCATACTGGTTATATTTTGCATGAAATCATAATTTTTTAATTAAAATCTTTGATAATCTGTTATGCTAATACATATGTTTTCTCTATTTAACGTATACCAGAAAAAAATTGTGCGCTTACTATGAAATATAAAAATTAGCTGTTATAAAATTAATGAATTATTTAAAAATGTATTTATTTCTGTAGAAATAGATGGAAAGTGCATAGCATATAAATGTACGATTAATACTGGTAATATTTTGTATTAAATTATTATATTTTCAAATTAAATCTTTGATAACTTGCTATACTAATATATATGCTCGCTTATTTAATGTATATCAGACAAAAAATTATGGTATAATATAAAAATAGCTAATATAAAATGAATTATTATTTAAAAATGCTTTTTTCCATAGAAATAGATGGGAAGCATATCCCAAAATCAGCTTTTGCTCGAAGAAAAATTTATTGTCAAAATGAAAAATTTGAAACATCAGAGACGGAGTTTGTCTCCATCAAAATCCAGATTTTGTACGGCAATGGAAAATCATTTTCATGGATTAATTTTGTATATCTCTCCCAAAATACAATAATTATTTAAGTTATTTATATGTACCTAACATACTACATTTTATTACACATAACATATGACTTACACGTATATTTATTGAAATTTTTAGGTAATTAAAAAAATCTTATATGTATGCTATATTCAAAAGCGCTTTCTGGAGGAACTACAAATTAATGAAATTTAAACAAAAATATAAATTTATCCGTTATGAACTTTGACCCGCTGTAATTTAACTTATAGTTCATGATAAAAAAATTTAACAAATTCATGAGACTTAAGACATTTTCTAGATCAATTTCCAATAATTTTTTGATAGATTAAAAATTTTTTGAAAATTATACAGAGAATCACCATACATATTCCTATGTGTGTGTATATATGATATATGTAATCACTACCTACACACACACAACAACACACACACACACACACACAACACCCATCTATATAGATATTATGTATGGTGATTCTCTGTATAATTTTCAAAAGTTTTATAATTTTCAAATTTATTTCCACACTATATATATATTATATATAATATTATATATGTATATATATTCTTCATATAAAATTTAAAGTTATTACAACTCTTGATAACCTTTATGTAACAAAAATTCTAATATTATATACCTTTTAAAAGTAGTGAAATCTGCCCCCCTCCCCCCCCCCCCCCCAACAAACCTTTTCAAGGTAAAAGGCTGGCAAGTATAAGGTTGTTTCTTCCTGTAAAAATTAAAAATTAATTTTACAACTCTTGATAATCTTAATGTAACAAAAATTTGAACTCTTGATAACACTTATGCAGACAAAACCAAACTCTCATAACACTCATACTGAAAAAAAAAATTCTAAGAGCTTACTCTAAAATTAAACTTTAATTTTCAAACTTCGACAACTCTAATGTGGCCGAAATTATGTGCTTTATCCTATACAGTTATTAAATTAAGTAAATTAAAGATCTTGATAACACTTATTTAGACAAAATACTAGCAGCTTCACTGCATGCTGTTAAGAGGTGTTGATAATAAAGTCATCAGATCAATAAATGATATATCTTCTTTCCCCTTGTGAATAAGTGATTGAAACACATACACTGGAAGAATATATGATTTATAGATCAAGTTTGAAGACAAATAATTATGTTAGGACGCATGTCTTCGAACCTCGTAAATGAGTTAATCACCAGCACTCAAATCATGATGCTTATACCTTAAGCTAAATAATCCGAAACTCTCATGGATGAAAATATGAACGTGTAATACCATCTTCGCATTATCGTCTCCTTCGATTTCATCTATACCTTCGATTTTATAAAAATTCCCATTTTAATTTTAAGAAAAGAAAGTTATGATATCAATAAATAAATTGGCAAGTTTGTTGTTATAAAAAGTAATCGTTTTGAAATAAATAAATAACCGTTCAAATTGAGGAAGGATTATAAATATGTATGTATTCATATAAACACTCGACCAAAGCATGTCAAACGTAGATAGCCTGAACGGCAAATGGGGCGTTGCGTGCCCGGTCCCAAACATTCGCATAACATGGAGCCATTTCGGGATTATTCCAAGTTTCAATTGTTACCGATTGTACATGTGATAAAATCGTATTATGTTCTTATATGATATATTATCACACGATAAATGTGCTCATAATGTGTCATAATATCATGTGTTTGTCCAAATTTATCACGTAATATAACGGAATTGTCTCGCATCATAAAAAATCATAATTTTTAAACTAATTAATGTCTATTATTTCCTTTACCTGTTGTTATTTATGAAAGCAACAAGCGAATGTACAATCTACTCTAGTTAGTAATTGGGAAAATAAGTTACTATTTCCTTATTGCATTAAATCTATAGCATATATGTCAAGGACGATCATCTACAATGAAATATGAGATTTAAATATTCTGTTCATATAAAAAATCGATCCCAGATTTTTTTAATAAAACAGGAACAAATTCTAGCATGTAGAACGCAATTTTTTATGGAAAAACTTGCCGTCCCGTCCTATCATAGACAATGATGGATGTGGTCATCAAATTATATCTCTCTCAAATAACTGATACTTCATTTAGAATGTGTTTCCTACAATTTTTCATCAATATTTGAAGAATCGAAATATAATTTTCTAATAATTCTAACGTCAAAATTTCATTATTTGTATGTATTTTATCCCAAAATTAAGTTACTATTTCAAAAGATAACAGGAAGTTGATAAAAAATAATTTAAACTATTATAGTGTATTAAAAAATGGTATAAAGTCAATTTCTATTAGTGAAGCTAAAAATAATAAATTAATATTTATGCTGCTTATAGATTATTTTTAAATTTAAATGTATACTTAACTAAAAAAATAGAATTTCTGCTATCATTTGAGGCCATTGTTTTCACAGTTTAACATAAATATTTTGTGTAGTAGCGATTATAGGATAATAGGAAGATAAGTTAATTATAATTAAATATTTTGTCATCTAGTTGAATTACACTGATATTTTGTAATTCATCGATTATACTATGATAGGATGGGACGGCAAGTTTTTCCATAAAAAAAATTGCGTTCTACATGCTAGAATTTGTTCCTGTTTTATTAAAAAAAATCTGGGATCGATTTTTTATATGAACAGAATATTTAAATCTCATATTTCATTGTAGATGATCGTCCTTGACATATATGCTATAGATTTAATGCAATAAGGAAATAGTAACTTATTTTCCCAATTACTAACTAGAGTAGATTGTACATTCGCTTGTTGCTTTCATAAATAACAACAGGTAAAGGAAATAATAGACATTAATTAGTTTAAAAATTATGATTTTTTATGATGCGAGACAATTCCGTTATATTACGTGATAAATTTGGACAAACACATGATATTATGACACATTATGAGCACATTTATCGTGTGATAATATATCATATAAGAACATAATACGATTTTATCACATGTACAATCGGTAACAATTGAAACTTGGAATAATCCCGAAATGGCTCCATGTTATGCGAATGTTTGGGACCGGGCACGCAACGCCCCATTTGCCGTTCAGGCTATCTACGTTTCACATGCTTTGGTCGAGTGTTTATATGAATACATACATATTTATAATCCTTCCTCAATTTAAACGGTTATTTATTTATTTCAAAACGATTACTTTTTATAACAACAAACTTGCCAATTTATTTATTGATATCATAACTTTCTTTTCTTAA